>JAIUND010000080.1:0-128408 GCA_034699125.1 Gisinianus flammeolus | reverse complement strand
TCTTAAAATTAAGATGACAAAGTTCAATTCGGACCTAAAAGCGTGATGCGTGGTGTTTTTTGAGAAACCCAAAAATTTATGATTTTGGGGAATTTTTTCCATGGGCAGGGGCAATTCTACATGGTATTGGCTACATTCACTGACTAGCTCTGTGTCATCAATGAACTCTGTGACATGTATAAACATTTTGGCCCTGTGTCCGTATTTCCCATCTGTTTGTGTGCATTTAGTTTTGCTGGAGAACTTTTACTTTGGGATCTACGAGAGTAATTTTAATGATTTCCGCATTCTTTATTCAGCTTTTTTCTTCCCTCGATCTTACCTGATTAGATTGCACATGCATTTATTTAAAATTAAAAAAAAGAAAAGCATTTGCATATGAGCAAGAGAGAAAATGACCTTAAGAAATGTATGTTCATGGAAAGAATGCACTGAAGTAAGTTATGGTGTCCAACTATTAGCAATGGCAATAACATAAGTATATATACAGAATATAATCAAGTTACTATTGGCATCTGAATCTGAGAGGCTCATTTTACAACTCTCAAAATGGTCACAATGGTAAGCCTTCAAAATTGTTGCAGCACCTTACCTGAGAATTACTCGTAACAAAGTGTAATGTTTATTTTTGTGGAAATAAATATATATGGAAATAGAAAACTCGGTGGATTGAATTTGTTTTGGGATGGTTTGGATTTGCAAATGCAGATAAATTGCATATATATATATATATATATGTGCAATATATTGCTGCTGATATACCTGCATGTATGGAGTAATTAATGTTTTTCTTTGAATCCTTGAAAACTCCAACGATTTCCTTCACAAGATATGAGATCCAAAGTACATGCAGTGCAGCATGAGTGAAGAACATAACGTCATGTATTCATAAAAATATATATAATTAGTGCTATTGCAGTTATAGGATGATAGTTAATGGGAGTTATTAATTTTCATATAAGTATTGATGAACGACGACCATATTGAATGTACATAGGTACATATTATACTCGATTGAAATTTATATTCAGTGGCTAGGTCATTCAGTTCCATCCTTAAATATTCATTAGGATTACGAAGAAGGAAAGTTATTCAATTAAAACCAGAAACCAAAATGTGAACATAGAGAATCCTCCTCTGTATGCGTGTGCATTTATAGTTAGTTCCTGTCAATTGAAAATTGAATTACATTCCGAGGCATAAATAAAAGTTTAACCGTTCATATTGTGATTGTGGCAATTATCTGTATAAGATGGGTTGAAAAAAATCCGTATTTAAAAAAGTTAAGATGACCCGTACAATAACATTTTTTTTCCATCATGAGGTTAGCAATGAAACCAAGTTCGTTTGCTTGTTGATTGGTTTGAAAGCTGGGAAACAAGTTGAGCTACGTTTTAAAACTCGATAAAATATAAATGGAGAGTGGAGTTGGGTACTAGAACTGGCATCAACTGAATCTTAATTGAGCGAAGGAAAAGGAAAACATGATTTAAATACAGTATATACGACAAGATTGTAGTTTCATTTAGTTATTGCCCATTCATCTATCTGTAGAATCCCAAGTCATTTACAATGTTTTGTCCACTTTTTTTCTTATATACATATTATACAGATATATTTTTCCTCATAAATGTAAATCTGTGGCTGTGTATGTAAATTGGTAGGTAACGGTTTTATTATTATTGTGACTGGACAATGACTCCAGACTTGAGCCAGACCGGTGACTAAGAAAGCAACAACTATGTGCGACTATATATAATAATACATTTCCAACACGCACGTTGTAATTAAACTCTTTTTTTTACAATTTAAAGTGTTAGTTTGTCGCTGCTCCTCGTATATGTATTCAGAACGACGCTTTTTCTTTCCGACTATTATCGATTTCCATCGTTCAATATTTTAGCTCCCTATCCCACGTGATTCCAAATATCTCGTTGTCTGTCGTAGTATATTTAGATATGTGGAGTAATTAAATGCGCGCACCATTTCCATACTTATATTCGGAGTCAACGGGAACGAGAATCCATCCTGGGCAATGAATGGAATTATTCGACATTTTAAATACTGTCTCATCGCTCCGCGTGTAGGCAATCGTAATATACATACAAAAAACACTAACCTGTACTCTCTCTCTCTCTCTCACCACGCAATCTGTTCTCGATGGGGAAAAAATTGAAGGATTCTCGGTAAATTACAGTGATTTTACGTGCTGAGGAGAAAAAGACATATGTACATATTTTTGTCATCCATGTCCGCCTTCGGTTCAAATAACCATACAGATTGACATTTTCCTTTACCTTTTTTTTGCAGTTTTTTGACATGAGACCATTGTGGACTTTTTTTTATTTTTGTATTTTGAATACAAATGTCTATTAGCTATAGGGAATAGGTTAGTTACCTACCGGTGTGACTACCTTTCTCATGCATAACGCTGTATACGTAGGTATTACTATGTAGTATTTATGGAGTATGTATAAATTCTAAAACATAGGATAAACCAACTATGATCTTTTACACAGGAATAAAAACAATTGTTATATTCGTATGCGTATTTTTTATTCTTGTTTCATATGTAAATACGATACGGAGGTTGCCCAGAAACTCCGTTTATGTACATTTTAACTCGAGCTATACTATAGAAACTATAGAAAATAGAAATGATATACATACAAAAAAGTGGTAAATTCTAAGCTTAGCCTCCGTATTTCTTATCCCCCATACATGGTGTGATCTATACATATATGTGGCATAATAATACCTATGGATATGCTATGGATTCTATACTTCCACTACTACTTCTGTGCTCTGTAGAATTCTCAAAAAGAGAGTGAGAGTTTAATGGTAATGGAATAATAGTATATAGTAGTTGTTTCAATTACAGCTCACAATCGAGAATCAAGACAATCAAGGTGTGCGTATATGATGTTGTTACGTGTACGTGGATGCATATATGCGTTGTTGAGTAGTGTAGACTGTACAAGTGGGTGGAATCTTTTACATCTCTCTGTCTTTGTAGTTTTGAACTGATCGCTATGCTTGTGTGGAGACGAAATCAAAAGTTCAGGAAAATTCTGCACATATAAAATCAAATGTGATTGACTCTATGTGTGTGGTGACACTCACAATACAATAATCCTCCAAGTTTCCCATAATCATATAGCATAATAGCTCTCAGCTCAAAATACAGCTCAAAATACAAGTACTATAATACTAAAAGACAATTCATTATGTTTAACTACAGATATTATGTACGAAATATCTATCGTATTTTTTTATTTAAATATTTCAATGACTTCCCATGCAATATCCGATTGCCGATTGTCCAAAATCATCAGCTATTTCAAAAAAAGCTTTGGAAAGTTTTGGAAAATCCAAAGGAATTATTTATCATCCATCGGCCAAGAATTCTATGTAATTTTTGTAACACACACACAACACACACTAAACGGGTTGAGCTTGAGTGTACACAAACGTCATAATTGTGTGACGATTAGCTACGCCACATCGTATCACATAATACACACAAAACACAATAGTTAAATGCTACTTGGAATTAAAGAATGAGACATTCAGAAATGGAATAGAAAAAACCGACTTTCACCTCGAAAAAAATTTTTTTTTTTTTACTTACTTGTGATTGTTATAATGTGACTTGCTTTGAAATACTACATCTTGTTGTTTTGACCAAGACATACGAAGGATTTGAAGCCATTCAAAAGGCCTGTAGTGAGTTATTATTGTTTTAATTTACTGATGAAGAGTAAAGACTCAAGACAATGCATTTTAACTAGGTATGTAGTTTGATGGAAAATTTACATTTTCAATTCATTCGTCTTGTACTACCATGTAAAATTTAGAACTTTTTTTTTTTGGCAAGTGTACCCACAAAAATATTAGAATTTCATTGAGAAGGAGAATTTTTGAAAAATATACTCACAAGTCAGGAGTATATACAGAATAAGAAATAAAGGGAAATTGAATAAAATTCTGTACACCTGTAGAATGCGGTTTTATAGCAGCAAGGACGTAGTTGATTTTGTATATAGTGAAGGCAATAATGATTAAATGTGGACCCATGTCTTCAGAAAATGTACGTACTTATACATAAAATAAATAATGTGTTAATTTTTTCCAAATAAGATAAAATAAAGGATAAAACAAAAAACTGCAAAGGTGAAATGTGTTCAAGCGGATGTATCTGTGTGCATTTGTTTTGTGCCCTACGAAGGGAAGGGAAGTAATAATGTAAACGAAACGAACAATGTGGATTTGTTCATGTACATAATATATCAGAGGGTAGTTTGAGAATTTAGTGTATGGAGATATATATTTCATGCAACTGTTTTGCAGATTGAACGAGGGCAAGATGCCAAAACGATTCACTTTCCATTTACGTAGGGGTCAATGAAACGAAGTTTACAGAATCTCTAGGAATATTGGATTTTCACACACAAACACACACACACACTGTACTCAGAGTGGAATGTATTTTACCTCATACTCTCTGTCTCTCCTCTTGTGTTCCCAGTACAAATGTACGTCATGTACATATGCAATGCCACAGTTTGCCTCTCAATATATATACATATATGCAGAGAAAATACACAGAACCATGTAAAGGAAGAGGCAGAAAAAAACAGGATATGCTGAGCAAGTAAACACGTTATATTATAAGTTACACTATATATGCAAATGTATTTTATTATACATTAATTGAATTCGTTTACATTGTGTGTTTCAGACGACAAATACTCACAGGAATAATATTTTTTGATGATTAATTTACACTTACACAAAAATTCAAATGACAACAAAAAAATCCAAGAAATTTACCAGTATATATTCATTCATTTTCATTTTAAATTTTGTTAATAACACATTATTATCTTCGTCTCGTCATCTTATGGATTTTTACTGGAAAAATCCTTCAATTTGAAAGTCTCGTAAAAATCTGTGTGATGAATCTCTTGATCATCCTGATTACCATGAGAAAAAGATCACAATGCCTTAGAATATAGATGCGACGTTAAGAGCAAAAGTTAAATTACAAGAGTAAGAAGAAACAAGACGAAATTCACATGTGCATATTAATTATCATGTGTAATTAAAGCACTCCTTAACTAGGGGGGTAAGCAGCAGGGGGAAACTAAAGATGGAAAGTATGTTCGCCATTACTTTTAACGAGCTATATAACTGGTGATTAGTAATTATAATTATAGCATTAATTTCTCATTTAGAACCAACCTGCTAGAGAATCTCGAGTCCTCGGATCTCCATACGAAAAAACTCTGAGTGTTGGGGAAATCCCCAAAAATAGTGCATGAATGAAATTGATCATGAATTTAATTCAAAGTTTAAATGTATATTGAAATGAAAAGTGCATTTGAGGAGTCGTATAGCTTGTCCGTTTCCAAATATTCTCGCATAGAACTAATGAGGAATTGGGAGATATGAACAATTATTGATAGATAACTATATAGTGTTGTTTTTATCATCATCATCATCATCATCATTTTGTTCTCTCTGTCATCTCATTGTGTGTGATTTGTCTTTTTTTATTGGTTTTATACATAATTTGGTTGACTATTGTAACCTAGATTTGGGTCAAAAACCTTTGGATTCGTAGACAAGCAAGAGAAGACTGCATAATATATTCTAGTTCTCAACAATTCTCATCTATACACATGTTTTGTGGTCCGTGTATACTCATATCGTACTTCACTTGCACTTCTTACCTTTCGATTAACTAGACGCGTTTCCTAGTCTCCTGTCACTCACTCAGAATTCACTCAGGTAGATGTGTGTGTGTGTGAGCGAACGAGCAAAGGAACGTCCAAGACGACGACGACGTCCAAGTCAAGGAACAGGAGGAATAAGTAAAGCAAGTCAGAGTTAAACGCTGTTTTCAAGGGTCGCTACTCCGCTCTTTTACTCTCATTATGATTATACCTATTACTCTCGTACAATCGTAACTAGGCATATGTTCGTACAATGTGTATACCATATACGTATCCAAGTAGGTACGTATTCGTATAAATATATATATATATATACTTTTTATGTATGTAGGATTTTTGCACATAAAACGACTTGGAGTCGTTGCAGTTTGGAGGATATTACTATCACTATCACTATTACTCACATTATTCACATTATATTATGGTTTTAAACGTGTATCCTCATGTTTCGCATGTTGATCGTTAGTAAGAGTGAATTTCCAACGAGTTTGATACTTAACTGAAGCATGGAGAGACTAGTGAAAGGGATGTACAGATGTACGTAGACGTTGAACATGATATAAAATGCATTTGATATGCTCTCGTCCATTGTATATGTATTTTTATATGTATGTATATCGTATATACATACTATGGAACTACACTAACTAACAACGAGTCAAGTAAGTTGAAGCAATTCATTTCAATTGCATCAAAAGTCAACTTTTTCCTCTCATCTGAACTGAATTAACCTTTACCTCTCTGTCTTGTCTTTTCTCTCTCCCTCTCATGCCATAATAACAACAATAACAACAACCTCGAGAAACCTACCATCATCATCATCATCATCATGATCGCGGTAGTGGAATCGAAAAGCACACTCGAGTAAAATTAGCTACACACCTTTATACATATTTTGTTTTTACCTATTCATTTTCTCTCTTGGTCACCTATATCTCATTATAAATTATATATTATTATGACTTTTCGTTTTCATGTTGTCTTGAATAAATTTCTCAGGAAAATCATAACGATAGTAGTAGTATGTATATAGGTGTACTTTTGTAGTATGTATTTATCATATGGGAATTATTATACTCCGACTGAACTGTATAATAAATGGTCAAACCTATATTATGAATGAAAATTGCATTTACCCTCGGGTTTTCCCAGACTTTATGTGTTACTATGTTACCCTATCAATTTAAAGATAAAATGGTTTTACTAAACTAAATTACAAGTAGTATGTAGATTATGTGGAGAACAAACTTCGTAAATAGATTAACGTGATTTAAAAGGTCATGCATAATTCTCCCTGGAAATATGAAGGGTTTTGTGTCTGTAATTCATAATATTAAGTTTTTTTTATAAACTTGAGATTTACAAGAATAATTTCTTTTCCTTTTCTTCACAATAAATATATAAGAGAGAAATGATTAAAAATCCGTAAAGATTTGTCTAGCTTTAGGATTAATATGACAGTATCACTCCACACACATAGTGAATAAATATTGATTACGGTGCGAGGGAAAGCTTTATTATGATTCTGAGTGTACGAGTTCCTAATCAGACATGACAAATGTTTCTCATTGTGGTAGGATGAATGATATGAGTCTACATTTGATTTGTCAAGAAAGCCTAAATTGTTTTGAACATTTTTTTAGCATCCCAATTTACAATATTTATTTAATTTAGTTAAGGTTTGTGTTAAACTTGACTGAGTAAGTGTAGCCAAATTCTGATATTGTTTCTCATACAATGAGTTTTAGTTGAGAGTCTCAATATAGGAAATTAATTTCTGTCGTCTGTGTACTTTTATGGAATAAATCCATCAGTTTTGTTGCTGACTATATGTCACAGACATGGGGAAATAAAATAAAAGAAACATAATGATTTGATTTCATGTCATATGTGAATATCACCAAGATGAAGAAGATGGTCTCTGTAAATGTACATGTATGTAAGTAGTTAAGTACTAGTATTGGAATAGGAAATTCAATAGAAGAAGTATATACAAGATGTTGATAAAGTGGACGTTGAGAATAAAAGAGATAGACTTGAACAAAAAATGATCAGCACCGACAACACACTTTTCATTGCCTACTGCTTACCAAGAGGTCGATAAACTCTTGTTTCTTGTGGAAAAAAAAATTCGAAATTGCCTTTCCTTTACACGTCTGTAGAGAAGTCTGTGTATGTAGTTATTATGCTGTAAGCCAAAGCCCAAGTAAGAGTACATACTCTCTCAAGCAAGTCAGTCAGTATACTTTGTGTGTAAGTGAGTGCGTGTAATTTGTGCTATTATTCCCCAGAAAGAAAGAAAAAAAACTATCCATTTTACCACTCATATATAGGTATGTAGGAGTTGTATGTATGTAGCATGAAAACCACGTACGATTCTTATAAAGTATGTTAAATAGTACATTGACTACTTACATGTGTGTTGTGTGTATAGTGTAGTATGTAGTATGTAGCTCTCCATGCTTTCAAAGACGCATATAATAAGTCTACACACCTTTTCACACTCACAAACAAACTTTTGAATTCCAAATCTTTTCTGTTTTCTGTCTGTGTATAGATTTTACGTTTTCATTTCTAAATTATTCGAGCGCTTCCAAAATATTTGGTGAACCTAAATACCTGTGTGTGTGTACAAAACGCCTTTACTTTGCTTCCTTTTCTTCCTTCATTCCTCATCGTTCAAAGACTCCAGTGTACATTTGTGTATGTATGATCTTGAATTTTTGGGAGAGCTCAAGGATTCCAAGTACATGAAACTCTTGTTGCAGTCATCTGTGATTTTAAAAAGGGAAAGGTTATATATACGATACTTTGAGTCATATGGAGGGATCGAGAAAAAGTTTTCCTTTCGAGCTCATTTGACAAGCTTAATGAAAACAAATAAATGATTAGTGAAAATAAACTTGGTCTTGGTGGGTTCCTTCTATATACATATGATAATCCTACACATTTAAAAATGTATCGGGCTTCACAGATGACCATGAGTAAATAAACCAGATTGTTTTGTTTTATGTGAGGTTTGTGCTCTATTTGAATTTGAATGACGAAGCTTGAGACAGTGAAATTAAAACAAATAGAAGCAGAGGCAGAAGGGATTACGATACAGAGACATTTTTGATTGGATTTCTGTAGTAGAAAAATATTAGAGTATATACTCAACTTTAATTTTTAGTATTGTTTATTTACAAAATAATATTATCCATGATATTCCGCTGATCCTATGAGAGGTTCGAGCTTTATGTATGTTAAATGTTATGTTATGGAATAAAAGTGGCAAGGCAAAAGTGTAACCTAAACCTAAATAAATAAATAGCGTACAAGATGAATTGATGAATAGATGAAAGACAAGGTTTTAGATCATTGCTCTAATACTCGTAGGGGACTATGCACATTGCACGTCCTACCTCTACTACAGATATGTACATTGATGGAGTAGAATGAGATGAAATCGAATCGAGTTGAGAGAGAGAAGTGAGAGGAAATTAAAAAATTAAAAAACGCTTAATCACTCCTACTGTACATACATTCAGCAGTACTATACTCTACATAGTACACACGTGTATATATTTATACGCACATGATATTATAAATAGTCCACAACTCTTTGTTGAATGTTAAACGACGTTTGATGACGATGACGGCAAAGAGCAAGGAGCAAAAGATGTAAGGCCTTGTAAATTGAAGACAGGTCATGAGATGGCAAATTAATTTTCCATGCTTGAAAACCCTCATGGGAAGTTGTTTTATTCTCAAATCATAGCATTATATATGAGCTGTTATTATTTATTATTATTATGATTTTAAGACTCATCCCAAAATTTATTTAAATTCAAAGCTGTTTATTAATAATGTCATGATAATGGAGATCAATGAAAGATCAACGTGAAGCATTTACATTCGTGATGGAATGGTAACTATACACACATATAAAATATTACAAAAACAGATAGCATATACGCAAGTTAAAAGGACACAACATGAAATGAAATCCAAGGCGCATCAAAGGAATTTATTGGAATTTAGGTAGAAAGTTATGTGTAAATAAATGTGTGTGTGTGTGTATGTTTTCTGTTTTGGGATGGAAGTAATATAATGCAAAAAATCCTGTAAATAAAATAGTCATGAGAGATTTGAATCCAAGCAAATAAATACCTATACAGATATAAACATTTACACACTTAACTACATTTGTACATTTGTGCTAGGGATTTTCGTACAAAAAAAACACACACATGCTGCTGCTACTTGTTGTTTATTATTTCCCTTAATAGAAACTTTAATGTGCTATTCATATCATAATATCATATCATATTTTTGCGCTATGACATAAATAACATAATTGAGTTGTGTATTTATGAAGCGAATTTAAGTCAAGTTCGATGATGATGGTGCTGCTGATGGAAATCCTACTCGAGTATTATTATTTGAATGTCGCTATGTAATACACATATATACATGCACACAGAAACACACATGATACATATCATGTATGGGCTTTTTTTCTCGTCCGCATCTCTCTCTCTCTCCTTTTCTCGCTTGCCTCTGTATGTTTGTATGTGCATATACATACTTGCAAAAGTTGAGTAGGTGAGGGGCACTCGGTCATGGCTGAAGCGACCCACAATTCCTTCATGATTTGGTTGAGCATAGCTTTTGAGTTTTACAGACAGACTATGTACGTATATACCTAATGTACGTATTACTACGTACTCTCACATCGTATACGCTCATCCATCCTTGTGTAATATATTCATTCAGTGTCTGCGCATATTATTACAAGCCTTTTTAATATATCACCTCGAATTTGCAGTTTGCAATTCGCAATTCGCAAATGCAGTCATGTGAATATGTAGGTTTAGGAAATACGCCGACTTGCATACGTCTTGAAAATCATAAAGGATATTTTTGTTTTTCATTTATATACCTTATATTTGGATTCGTCTTGTGACGAGATTGTCAAGTAAAATCTCTCAAGTTTTTTCTCTAAATTTTGTGTCTATGAAAGGAACCAAATGACTCCAATGATGACTAATCGGATGATAAAAAATGAATGAACGGAAAATTGTAGTTTATTTGCAAAAAATATATGTATTGAATACTGGCGACACATGTCAAACATTTATTACATGAATGAAATCAACTTTTGGTTTTATTTGAGCGAGAGAGAAATGTGTGTGCATCATGTGGTTGTATTAGTAATATTGGGTCAGACGTTTGTGAAGTGGAAGTGGAAGTCTTAATACGTAAAGTTTTATCTGCACAGACATCTACATACTAATGTACATGCATATGCTGGGAGAGCAAACAGTAGCGATGTAATAAGAAGCCATTGTTGCCAGCAACAAACTGTGATTAGCTATACGGTATATGCAAAACTAGAAGGTTAGCCTTGGATTCATTGAAAATCCTACGCAAAACTGAGTGTGTATGGACATAGACAGGTATAATATTATCATAAGAAGATAAGTTTTGTTATTGAGAGATTACCAAGATAGAAATCAAATGGCTGTATGTCCTATGTAATGTAATGTCAAGTTTTTTTTTGTTTGTTTTTTCTAATGATATTGCAGTCAAAAAATATGATTATGATTATCATGGACGATGGAAGAGATAAGAGAACATCCATGCAAGACGGAATTATTCTTTTTCAATTTTAATGTACTACTGTCTGTAGAGTACTGTATAGTCATTGCTGTTTTTTTCTATTGTTAGCTTTGGGTTTTATTTGGTATGTATTTATTTATGCCACCCAATTAAAGTATACCTGAGTCTGAGAAAAAGAAACGCTTTTACAACTTGGGATTAGGAGAACATTTAAAAAATGATATTGTTTTCACTTTCACACACACATATATCAAGTTTTTTTTTATATAGTTTATACGGGATAAAACAAAACGTTTTTTGCTGCATTGCATTGTTCCTTTGAAAATATTCTTCTGGACTTTTGTTCTGTTTTCCAATAGAAATAACGGTTTTCTAAATGGTATAATGTAACTTGACTGTCTCTGTGTACTCTTTGACAATTCTCAAGTTATCAGTGTACTGCAGTCTGCAGACAAGGTCGGTATCCAGTGAATCATTTACGAGGAAAGAAGCGGCTTTTCTCTATATTTCTTTTATTTATTCTCTCTCACATTCAACAATCTTTTCTTCTTCTTTTTCCATTAGCGCAGTATCTCTTGGGAATTTCCAAACAATTATTAAGGTAGGTAGGTACGAGTGTTAACATCTTTTCATCTCATAATGAATGAAAGGTTTCATTTCATGAAATAGATCAACAGTGAGAGGATTCCACTCACAAATATTTACAGCATTGATTGTATTTCTTTGTTGGTCTACATATACATATTCCCAAGTCGACACAAAAGTTTAGAAATTTCCACTGAGTGGATTTGTCCTACCCTTTAGCAACAGGTAGTTTATTTAATGGAGTATATGTGTGCAAGCCCACTCCAGTGGAGTGGGCTTGCATTATATAATTATGACCAATTTCCCTCAATTGTATGGAGTTTTGCATGGAGTGCTCAGAATTTCTATGTTTGCATGTGTAGATGAACGCATTAGCCTTATTAATTCTTCCGCATAGTTTCAAAAATTCTAATGCAAACACAAATGGAGATAAATTCGTATCAAGTTGAAAATAAGATAAGAAAAAAATTTGCACATTTGTCAAATGAAAAGAGGCAGTAGTAGAAACGAGGAGTGCGAGTTTGCACTCTGACTAAAATAAAAATTTGAAATTTATCACTAAATGAAATGGTGATCAAATATTATTTTCCGCTTCATCTTCGATTGGATATGGTGTGTGTGTATTTTAATAGATAAAGGATGAAGCTCATGACTCGGATTATTATTGCAAAAAAATTGAATGTTATTGAACGAACAAATGAATATCTGTATGAACGTGAAACGTATCTAATATCTAATGAACATAAACTTGACAGTATTTCAAACCTTGATTGTGAATTTCAAGCTTGTGTGTACTTACACACATTCATACATGGATCTTGACCATTTTCGAAGGATAAATGAACCAAATTTGTTTTATATATCTTATATATATATAGTATATACGTTGATCATCACTCTTCTTGTCATTTGGGATTTTGGTCATGTCGTCACAGTTGTAATTTTCATAATACAGGAGTTGGCATCATGAATTGAATTATGAATAGGAATATGAGTTTCAGTATTCGTACATTTTACACCTCTGCACAAACAGAGAATGACTGAGAAAGTGAGCATATCTTTATAAGATCATAAAAGTGTAATGGAATAAATTAAACCTCTACCTGTATATACGATATGTAGGCATATACACGTCTATTTGAGGAGAATGTGTATGAATTTTTACGATTGGATTTTGAATGAGCAAAAGGTGTGTGTTCAACGTTTTCATTTATATATATATATGAAAGGAAAAGCACTCACGATTAAATGCATAGATGTAGTTGGGAAAGAAATGTAGGAGGAGTTGGTCGTACTCACAGTTAGTAGTTATCATTGGGGAAGGACATGGCATTGAAAAATAACAGAACAATACATTCTTAAGTTAAAAATCTGCACTCAATTCATCGAGGTGTTCATATACGATACGAACGTCTAAGGTATGCAAAATGACTACATGGTTACAATTTTTGGACTTGCACAACTTGTGTGCTTGGGAAATTTTTAACATGTCTCGAGTCTCTCTCTTGCATTTATATATCTGTATTTTCTACGCTTACCCACATGTAGAAAGAGATTGAGAGTTGGTAATGACGTCTGTATTGCAAAAGAAAACTTCCGACTGACTTTGTCTGTCTCTGTCTGTCTCCTTGACTTAGACACAGATATCAAGCCAGACTGACTCTTTTCTCAGCTCTTTTTATGTTGTATTATTAATTTGATTAACCCTCATACCAACTTTCCTTACCTACCAAAATATCTTCATGTACATAAATGTAAATGTACAAGTACAAAAGTAACCTTCATTTTAACTTATCATTCCCCACTACATTTTGTCCCAACGTACAAAAATCATCATCAAGTTCAATTGTATCGTTTATGTATATATACTATATAGTTAGTGCAACTGTCATAACTGTTACACTTTATTTATTTCATCACTCTTTATTTCCAAATCCAAATGTAGTAATTTAATTACTCGTACTACTTAATGACAATGAATTAAAAATGTATAATAGGGATATTTGTGAATGTGTGTCAAGTCTTCATTATACATATTGAGTATGGTAAGGAGTAAGGACATGGCTCATGGCAGTATATATATATAGGAAGGAAGCAACGAGTTAATAACTGCTGGAGAGCCGCCGCTGTTGCTGCTGGCCCAGTGTATAGGTTAGGTTTTTTCATTCACAAAAGAGATTACATCTGTTTACATAAACTATAGTATGTACGCTCACAGTAAAACGTAATGCATGTGTAGTGTATGTGTACTTACTTACCTGTGAAAAGTTCATTGTTTCGTCCCGCACGATCTACCTGGAACATCCACGGTGTGTATAGTGCATATATAGGTGCGGACACAATTCATATACGGAGAAATTGAATGAGCTGAACCAAGAACCAATTTACTCGGTTTGGACGTGATGGCATGCAACCGTCTCATTATATACTGTGAGAAATTTGAGAACTAGTGATCATTGCATTGTGCAGGGATATAAAAAATACGATATGTATATGACGCTGTATACAATATGCATGCATATGCATATGCATGTACAGGTGTGTGTGTGTAGTAAAAGTTGTAGAGATGCGAACAGTACGTCGACCCCTCTTTTCTCCCTGTCTCTCTTTCTGTCTCTCCATCTCTCTCTCTCTGTCTCTCTGCATCTACTGGTTTGATAGTCTGTTTTTTTTCATCTTGCATAATAGAAAGCAGGGTATTGTCCGTGAAAAAAAATAGCTCAACGAACCTGGACTGGAAAATATAGGGCAAGTACGATTCAAACTTTAACCTCACGCTCTGCTTTTTCTTGTCAAAGTCATCAACTTTGATTTTTCAACTCGAGCTGACTGAACCAACTCTACATTTATGTACCTACAATGTACACTGTGTACATACATATTTTGAAGTAGAAATAGAAATGATTTTCAGGACCAGTTCTTTTAATTCCTATCAATCTTGACAATAACCTTTCCTTTTCCTTTTTTTTTGCAAATCAAATGAGGATTTTGACTTAGTATTGAAATAAAACTGATATCCGTATATTTTTGTGTATGTGTGTGGAGAGTGGAGGTTTGAGACATTCTAAAAACTAAAAGCTTTTGTCAAATGTACATACGCTGTCGTGATTACAGTTCACTCGTATTTAGAATTACCATTTTTGAATTTACAATCGAAATTTGCATACTCGCTCCATTTAAAATATTTCCACCCATACAATTTCCCATGGGGAAAAAGTGTAGACTTTTGTGAAAGAGAAAATTCAATTAATGTCCACAATCTTTTTCCTTACCTATACTTTTTTTTTTATTCTTGATTCGTTTCATTTCCTTTATATACAATGGGGATTCTCTGAGAATCATTTGAATTTGAATTTGGAAATCGGAATTTAAAATTTGAATCTCACTGATAAATCATTCATTTGTCTACATTAAATTTATGGATATTGTGTTTTTTTTTGATATTTTTAATCATCATGTCAATTCAAAATATTATTTTTGATCTTGGGATTCTCTAAAATTTATTATTATCAATATTTAGGGTCATTTAACATTATTTTTTTGCATGATTTAGATGAAAAGTATGATATCTAATTTTGATGACGGTGATATATAAAGTTGATACATACTTTAAGCTTGTATGTAGTTTGTTATTTATGCGATGGAGATTAGACATGATGATACGAGAGAGATTCTATATATGAGCAGACTCAGACTCACAGATTTTCTGTAGCCTGTTATGTGGTTGTGTGTGTACACTTAAATAATAGGAATAATGTACTGTGATTTCATCAAGTCAAAGAGAAAGCGACAATACACTCTAGTTTTTATAGTAAAAATATGTACAAAATAAACTGAGATGATAGACTAGGGAAAATCTTGTAAAGTCGAGAAGAAAAAAAATCCCAAGTCAAGTCATAACGTGGTCAAATATTACACGTAGACACACACACACACACACAAACATGCACATCAAGATTGCTAGTATGGAAAATCGTTTGGTCAGATAAAAAAAGTACATGCCCTCGCACTTACAATCATTTCTCAAAGAATTGCAATTGCAGTGCCAACATACAATTTTTCAGTACATAAGAGTAGTTGTAGTAATAATGATGATAATAATAATAGTGTATTACAACTTTTACAATGATTCTTTGGACTGTGTGCATGTGATTGTAGGGGCTAGTTAAATCAGTTAATTGTCTTCCTAGACATATGACATATGTCAAGAGAGTGTCAGTGGCATACTCACAAGACAAGTAACCATATGTAACCATATGTAAATGTACTGTACATACAGTCAAGTCCAGCTTAGCATACGAAAGGTCATTCCTACAGATATATTCCTCACACGACGCATACATGACAACAAAAATTAAAACTAAACTCACTCTGTGACGTCTCCAAACTTTTGACTATTCGTATACATATTTGCAGATGAAACGACAATAACTTTCCGTCATCACGAGCTTTGTACGTACATATTTAATTATTTAATAGGGACTTTTTAATACATGTTTATTGAGAAAAGAATAAAATTTATAAAGGTTCAAAGTACGGTGGACTTTATAATATTATAATATTAATATTATTAATATAAATTATTACATTTCATATTTAACTCTCATTTCTCGTTTTTATTATTCATATTCAAATTACATTTGGGATATCGTTAATTATATTGTGACAACATATTAACTTAACTCACAAAACCTTTATTAGCTAAATAATTTTTGGACTACAAAATGTATGTAATTTTCACATTAGTGGGGAAAAAAAGAAGACATTTTAAAATTGAAGAATTTTCTCTTTGGTTCAAAATACACACTAAATAGTAAATAGTGTGAAAATGTCTAAATGGGAATGTGTGTAGCCATTAGCCATATAAAATAGTATGTATGTATAGTCAAGTGTTTGCGTGTGGTTTTAGGAAGGATTATACAAAAGTATATAGGAATGACAATTGAAGGATTTCATGTCACAATAGGTTTTGCGGTTTAACTTCTTTCAGTGCATTCTGCATTCAATTGCATTCTGTCTGTCTGTCACTCAGTCATTCATTCATTCAGTTATCAAAAAACTGCATTTGAAATTTTGAATGAGTATATATGTACAAGATAAAAGTAGAAAATAAAGTAACAGAAACTACAATATTATAGTGTAAATATACGAATACATGGAATATGAATCGCTCAACTTATCTATATGTACATGTACCTACATTTACTTTATTAGTTCGACGAAAGGAACGGTTAATATTTAAACTTGATCGATGCACACATAAACGAATCAAATCAGAATGTGATTTATATGATTCCAATGCAAAACTGAAATGGAAATTTCCTGTAGTACCGTATATTGTCGGGATTTTATTTTGGAATATAGGAAATAGGAAAATGCATTTCATTTCCTAATGATATCAAATTCCAAATACAGACAAAAATTCAAAAATTCAAAAAAAAAGTCAGTACATTTAAATAGTATACCTGGAGAACTCCCAGTCGGAATGAATTAATTGGTATCTTATCGGTAGTCAGGAACTGCAGTAGTCTGCAGTCAATTATGCAAACAAAACTCTTATCAAATTTATCTATCACATTTTTTTTTTTCGCTGCTTTGAAAACTCAAAGTGCACTTTGCACTTTTTGACGCAAATGTGCAACTGCAACATTTGTTTATTATTCTGTAGCTAGATAGTAAAAAAAAAAAAGAAGAAGATTGTGATAGCAATTCTCGTATGACACTTCAAACATTTGTCAGTCTCATTTGGGTGACTCTTACATATATACACGACGCTTCTTTCTCTCGTCGGTCGTTCACAGTATATTTTTTAATAGTCAACTTTATATATTACAAGATAAATATCATCTTGCCACATATTTTAATAATAATCAAAATTTCCTATGAAAAACTTTCTACTTGTGAGCATCTCCTGAATATCAGAACAGTTTGCAGTTTTTTTTCTTTGAGATTTTGAATTTCTTTCATACATCTTTTTCATCTTGTTTTTTTGGTGTGTGTAAATGAAATTTCGTTTTTTTTATTATCGGGAATCGGTGAATAATTTTCCAGAATGCTTCAGTTCAAACAAAAACAATTAGGTTTAAAAATATATACTGGAATATAGTCATGCTTTGATTTGCGCTGATAAGATTTTTGGTTCATGTGGAATCTATATAACAATATAAAAATGTATACATCCAGTTTACAAAACAATTTAAAGAGACTCTTCAGAGGGGATAATTATATGTACGGTGGTGCCTGGTACAAACTTACATGTGCTACTCTACAATAGTATATTGTAAAATGAAATAAGCATATAGATTATTTCACATTTTTACAGTACAGACGAATACACACACACAGGAACGTATACACACATCATCACTTAGCCAACAGCATTGTTCAAGTCCTCCTCTCTCATTTGAAAGATGGGAACAAAATAATAGTATATAGTGTAATAAATAAAAGGGTGCTTCAATTGATCACCTATATACACAGCAAACAGTTCACCTAGCTAATAAACAGCTTATAATTTCATGGAACTATAATTTGTTTGTAAAAACTATCATCATCTGATCATCTGTATTGATTTGATTCGGAGGTACATATATTTTTTCTATAAAGACTTTTTTTGTAGTCAGCAGAGAGTATGATCAAGTCATTAGGTTCATCATTAGGTTCCTTAGTGTGTGATTGTGTGGAGTGTGTGTATGTATGTGTGTGTGTAAAAATAATAAATAATTACAAACGTTTGTTAGGTGTGTGTGTATTTGTGTATAATGTGTAGTAGTTGTAAGGCACAAATCTCAAATGTGTGTAAAACAAAATATTCCTGCTGTACTTTATCTGCAGTGGACTTTATTTGAAACGGTTGAGTTTGACTATAGTCTTCTGCCACGACTTTTTGTTTTAGAATCGTCATTATGTTTGCTTGAAAAATAATCTCGCAAACTTGCCAAATAAGATCTCAAAAATATATAATAATACCAATCACTAATCAGTGATACGATATTAATATCAGTTTTGTGTACATGTGTGAGTGTGGTGATTTTCTCCATCAATTGTAAACATGTGCTTCAGATATGAGGATGAGGATTTGTCTTTGGGTAATTTAACATTTTGGATTTATATCATATAAATTATATGTACCATCCTTAATTGTTCGTTCGTCATTTTGTGCCTTCGCCTTCGTATAGTAATAATAATGTATAAATATAATTGTTTTAATATAGAGTTCATTTAGAGTTCGTTCGTTCGTTCGTTCGAACAAAATGGACATGAACCATATAAAATAATAATCATAATATAATAATAATGTTTAAGTTTTTGTAGTTAAAAAAAATCATAGAAATTTCTCGTCTTGATGAATGCATTAAAAAATATTATGGGATGTGGTCGTCAAATAGAATATGAGAATTAAATAATGAACTATTGCGTGAAATTTATATTACGACTTGGTGTTAATACGTATGCTAACAGATAACAGGACACCGTGATATATATCAGTACAGTATTACAGTGGTGTTCAGTGTACAAAACTGTTCATAAAAGAATTAAATTAAATTAAAATGAAAAAAACTTGTTTGATTTTTGAGGCGCCGACTCTCTCTTTTTTCAGACTTTGATCAAGCAAAGCTCCTTACAGTCAGTATTATTTCCGTTTTTTACAGATTCTCCTTTCTGCTTATATATATGCAGTAAAAGTTGATGTAAAACAATAACATAACAGATGTACGGATATACAAAGAGTCGATTGCTGGTAAACCTAGTCACTCATGTATATATGCAAACAACAATCTTATGACAACTTTGACTGCATAAGCGTATATGTAATCGCATCAGTGTCATGCAGAATAATATATCTTTTCTGTATTTTAATCATGTAAATGCATACACATTTCCTGAAAATATTTCCATATAAAAAACGTCTGGGATTATATAAGCATTAAATTCGAATTGATCAAAATTAGAGATTCAGAATTGAACAGAAGCTGTAAAAATATGTACATATATAATTTGGAGACAAAGCTTCAGATTGTCAAATGGCGTCGTCAATTGATTGACTCATAATCGGGAATAAATAGATCATAAAAAAACAGTGTACTGCTTAAAATCTTTGTTGTCAACAAAATTCAAAGAGTGGAAGAGAAAAAATGTTACCAGCTAGAGCGACCTGTGGAGTTTCTACAGAAAGATGTAAATTGCTTGAACGGTGTTGTAGGGAGCGCTAGTTTGTCTTGCAAATAGTTACGCTTTCCTTCTGCTTTTTTCTCTCATTCTCTCACGTGTATAACATATGTATCTACTACCTATGTATGTATGATATGAAGTATGATTTGATTGATCCAATGTTTCAATGAATTAATAAAATTTTTGTTTTATTGTTATTACAGAATTGAAATCAGTAAAAGTACATGACTCAACCGGAGTTTTCCGTGTCAAAGAACCAAAATCTCCAAAATAGTATTAAATACATATTTCTCTTCAAGAGATAGTTTTATAAACGGCTTCAAAGTGGATACCAAAATTGAGTCTCTTACTCTCAGTGGACCCGGGACCTCCAGAGGGTTCCAGGATCCAGACGACGACATGTCTTTCATTGATGATGATCTCCTCTGGTGCCCGGATAATGATGGGAAACTCATTGACCTCTCATGCCTTGTAAGTTATCCACTGAAAAAACTTTTTACCTATACAATTACAACTTGACAACAAGTTGCAGAATCACTTTTCCCCACAGTCACTTGGCAGTTGGAACAGTCGACTTGAGAGCTCTCTGCTCTCAAGTTGATGTAACCAAATGGATGAAAGATTTCCCTTCCAAGAGGAAGGTGGCGGCAAGCGTAGTGCAACAACACATTTTCCATCAAACGATATATATTTTATGACGACGATGATGACTGATTAATTTGGATTCTTCTTTTTTTTAATAGGATGGTGGAGCGGGTAATCCGGTGGTAGGAGGAAATGGTCCCAGCTCAGGCTCAAGTTGCAGCAACACTAGTCCAAATATGTCCAGTCTAAATGGGAACAATCATAATTTAAATTCATTCTCAATGAGCCTATCAAATGGTCATGATGCAATGAGTCAATCGCAACAGAACCATGGACAAACGCATAATAATAATAATAGTCATCAACAACAACAACATCTCCAACACAATCATCATCATCCTCAACAACATCATCAACAACAACAGCAACAACAAGAACAACATCACCTTCAAATGAATTCAAATCGATCCAGTAATCAAAATGGGTCTCCGGTGTCACTGAATAATCCCGGCAGCTACACAGTCAATGTAAATATCAGTAGTCATGGTAATTGTAACATGCATAGTAGTAATTCGAATGGGAGTAGTAGCTCGAATCAAAATCATCACAATGATAACAGCAGCAGCAGTAGTAACCACAGCAACAATAGTAATAATAATAACAACAATGGAAATAATGATTTGGAGCTCCCAACACTCTCTCAGTTGAGTCAAGCAGATCTGAGTGGACTCGTTTCACCATTAGACGAAGATGATGATGAAGATTTATTTAAACAATTGGGTGAAACTTCCTTCGAGTTGGATGCTATTCTCGGGGAATTTGTTGATGAAAATAATCCACATGCATCTCATCATCAATTCAATTCGTACTTACAACAACAACAGCAGCAACAAAGTCATCAATCCCATAGTGCTCTTACACAGCACAGTAGTAACCTGAATCATCATCATCATCACCATCCCCATCACAATAATAACAGTAATAGTTCTCAACAGTCCCAACAACAACTCCAGCAACAGCAACAACATCATCTTCACAATGGTCATTTGAACCATAGTAATGGCAATAGTCTGAATATTGTGACTTCTGGACATTGTCAATTAGATGATCGCTCGAGCTCCCTCGCCAAGAGACGAAAGAAAACAATTAATATCAAATGTGACCTGAACATTGACGACAACAACTCTCATCTTCGTCATCATCAAAATAATAACAACAATAATCCACATCGAATAACCAATAAGGGAATGGGACAATCCATTTTACAGAGTCAGTTATGTCAACCTCATCATCCGTCAGACAGTATGGGTCAACATCGTCTCAACAAAGCCAGTGTTGCGTCTGCCAACCCACTTCTTGCCGGTATTATATTCAGTATAACAATATATGAATTACGAAACAAATCCTTACATATATACATATTCATCCAATAAGTATATTTCCATACTTACTCCGTTTCATCAACATATGACTCAAATTAATTCATTTCGTTTTTCTTTGTAGAAAAACTGGCAGCGCCAATGACCCCTGGAATTACTGAAGGTGGACATCGAACACATGGAATTGATGCAATGGGAAATATTATCGAAATTAAAAGTGAATGTCTCTCTCCCGACAGCGCTTCAAATAAAGGTCAGTACCACATATAGAACTTTTCCATTTACAGCAGTCATTTTATTGTTAGTCTGCATATGCATATAGTTTATCATTTTATACACAGACACACTGTATATGTATACATATTTAGGAATGTGGAATTGAAAACTAAAGCAAAAATGTCTTTGGTTTTATATATCTATATATGTATACTTAATACTTACGACTATATAAGAAGATTAAATTTCAATATCTTATTTTCCCTTTGAGAAAATCGATGAGCCTTTAAGAAAAAGGTCATTAAAAATCATTGTAATTTGAAATTGGTTTAAAATGCATATGGTGAAATTAAAATCCTTTGCATGGCACATATGTAACGAGACAGAGAAAAACAGGAAGTCACCTTTGAGCCTCGTCATATATTGATATTTATTATGTCATCATCAGTCATATATTGAGATAACAGAGCAATAATAAAGTAAAAAAAAAAAGTGTAGTAATTCTGTACAGAAATTTGTACGCCGATATATTGTCTAGACTTCAAATTCCTTAATAATCATTATAATTTTTCAGTGTTGTTGGCATTTTATTATTTTTAATTATACTTACTTTGTGTAAACTCTCATGAACTTACCAAAAGAATTGAGACATCAGAACTGATTAATTCATCTTGAATTTTTCCTTGCTCACTATTATATTATATGTGAACTCTATATTTTTCCGAATACATATAGCTATATCCTTATCATTAGTATCTATGAGAGTGACAGGAATTCCTTTGGAAATCAAATTGTTAAGCATAGGAGCAAATATGTATCTCTAACAGAGAATACATAAATAACATAAAAAGGATGTTATCGGTTATCGCTCCATGATTTTTTGTGTTCCATCTCGCTGTTACACGTAATTCCGTATCCAAAGTGAGCTCTACGATATATATTCTTTATCCAGCAACTTAAATTTGAAAATAATTAAGCAAGAGTGTATAATAATTGAAAATACAATAGTCGTCTTGTTCAAAACTTTTTTTAACTCATTTCTAATCTGCCCTTGACTGAAGGAAAATTGACAAAAGTGCATTTGCCTCAAAAGTGTGTATGTACAAATGAAACGTATACATGTATGTAGTATGCATAGGTACTATTATAATTACAATAGGAAAAAAGTAAACACAAAAATACCAATAGAAATCATGATGGGCATCATTCTGTCTGTAAAGGATGTGTATTTTAAATACAACTGCCAGAAAAATGGAAACTATCAAGTAATTATATTTTGTATGTGTGCAGCAATGTGCATGTTCGGATTGTTTTTGACTAATTTATTTTAATCTAATACACATTTGAGTCTTACATTTGATGGTTTGACCAGTTCGTAATGCCTTTTTCGGCGCATGTGATCTTGATTAAAAAAAAATTGTAAACAATTCGAATCGTTTTGGAAATCCCACAACTCTCAGAAGCATTAGCAACTCAGCATTTTATTATCTGTCTTCACATTTGTAAAAACGTACGCGTATAGAAAACAAAATTAAGGAATCTTCTTCGTACATCAAATTCCGTTTCATTTTTGAAACTAAAAGTAAAAGAGATCTTTCCTGAAAATTATGTAGATACTATGGAATATTTTAGGTACTTTATCATATTCTATGGAAATTGTTGGATATATTGTAAATGTTGTGCCGTCGTTGTTGTGTGGGCGAGGTTAGGCAAATAATTGTACGATTCCTCGCTACATAAACTCGGGGAAAGTCTGAAACATATGATGGCAAAAGTGAAAACGGCAGTTAAATTTTTCTTGTCTGGTTTGTCGTTTTTGTCACTTCATTCTCACTCACAGCTGAGGTGATAGAAAGTACATTTGGTCAACGAACGAACGAGTGTCGTCGTGTCGGCGACACAAAGCTGGAAATTGATAAAAGAGTTTTCAAATTCAATTCCATATAGTATACACAACGAGAAGTGTGTATAATCGATTGCCATGTTTTATTGCAGATAATTGCAATTTCCACTCAATATTCGATTTTCCGAAATTCGGAATCCTATGTGAATGTTTCCGTCAAAATGTCATGAGAATGTGTGGAACTGAAAAAAATGTCTATAGGTGTATGTATACATATACAGTTTTGCTGTGCTCTAGATTTTTTTTAACAAGGAAAATCTCCAATCATTTGCATATTCTATATGAATTTTATGTGTTGTTGTTGTTTATTTTTAATGATAAACCATTTGTAGAGGAAAGTGTTCCTATTTCTAGGAATTTCCCCGTTTGAATGTCTTTCATGTTCCATTTCATTAATCTGAATATTCCAATTTCAATTCAAATTCAAATGCGGGTGTGAAAGGTGCCCGTATTGTTTAGAAGCTACACGTTTTTTTTTTGCAATATGCACGTTTAAAAAACATCTTTGACATGGGATTTTGTTCCGGTGGGAACAATATTTAGATTTCATGGTTATAATACACACAGACACACTTTCTCGCTCACATTTTCACATTCGCTGTGACTTCAATTCGCAATTCGAGAAAGATAAACATAAATGTGTGAAGTTGTAAGTTCTTATATGGATGGATAGTGTAAAGTAAGTATAGGTATATATTTCATTGGGGAAGACAGAGTGAAGGAAACATGATGCATACCGTTTGCTATTCCGAGAATAATGCTTTCATACATTTTTATTTTATTTTACAGCCTCTGACAGATTTTTATCACCAAGTTTGCTCGTCGCTTCCACAGTTCTTTGTGCGTGCGTGTGTGTGTGTATTTGTACTATTTGTCTGGACTGTACTTTGTAATATCATTTTATATACGGCATATTATGGTTTGCATTGATAAGGAAATGGATTATTATCCTGAGCTTTCATGTGACGTATTCAATGTCTTCTAATGAAGTCCGCAGTTGTATGTTTCTCGTTTCCTTTCCTTTCCTTTTTTTCCAGAACAAACTCACGATTCCTGCGATTTTGTATACGTATGTGTTTTCATCTTTTTTTTTTATTGTGCTCTGGAAACCTCGAACTAAATATACTTTCTGCGTATTTTATACACTAGCTAAAGTTCTTCAAAATATAAATTATCCTACAAAAAGATTTAGGCAAACTGATAGTACAAAAACAAGTGTGTGACCTGCTTCGTCAATGCATATGCCATATATATAGTTATTGAAAGCGTTTTTTTTTATTACAAATGCTCATTTGTATTTGTGAAATCTCGACATTTTATATTTGTCGTCAAGGGCATTTTAGAAATAAAATATGAAATACAATAAAATAAATGCAAGTGGCCAAAAGGGAAGCGGTTGCACACACATGAAAAATTCATGTGTGTGTGTGTTCGTAAATGTGTATTGAATTTTTAATTGTTGGTTTCATTACTTTGCTGGTTGTGTGTATTTATAGTTGTTCCGTCGTATTGAACGGGTACATCGGATTTAGATCGAACAGCGTGTGTGTGTGTGTGGGTTGCGCAAGCAAAATTAACTTGTGGCTTTCGTCTTCCTCTGTATCAAATCAACCCGGCCACGTAGTTTGTTGATAATTGATATATATGGTGACACATAGCTTTGCAGTTTTTTTAGGGCATTTAATTTCTCAAACAGTATACAATAATGTTCCAAAATGAATGTTTATCAACATAATTGAATTTACCTTGGCTGATTTCCCTACATTATTTTTTATTACCCTCTACAACTAACACGAGTATACTAGTACTAGTTATATATATATGTATAGATTTGTGTCGAAAATATTAAAAATAAACCGGAATGAGGCAGGAATGAAACTCGAATCTATATATGTATATATGCAGTGTAAATAAATTTTAAAGAATTAGGAACTAGAACAAGTAGTGTGCGTTCGCGTAGGTATGTATATGTATAGTATTAAATTAAGTACATATACACACACATTAAACGCTTTAGTTGCTCATATGTATATAGTGCGCGGTTCATCCAGTACTTGCTTAGTTGTCAAAGGGAGTATAAAATAAATTCATCGTCGATATTTACCAACGATTAAATTCATATATGAAACGACAAGGAAAGCGCAAGTGGAAGTATATTGAATTTCCTACCTTTCTCTGCTCTCTTTCTCTGTGTAACGAATAAGAGTTCAAGAAATCTGTACAATTTGCATATACAACTTTATTTGAAGGCTCGGATTTTTAATTACTTTGATTTTCATGTGTATACACAACAAAGGAATTTAATAAAGTCCTACAAATTTAATACGTTTCAAATGTCAAAAAACATTCACAGCAATTATTTTATTTTGCGAGATTCCTCCACGATCAATTTATTTATTTCGTTGACAACGCGGATGGATGATTGTGTAAAATGGTATCCGGATTTTGTGTATGTATATTGCATATGTAGGAAAGGGGGAATTTAAGTGGGAAATGATTATTTTACTTTATCACTTCCGAATTCACATTTGGGTGGAGATTTCATTGGTATCGACCATATATATCGGAATTGGAATCCCGCCTCCGCGTTCTCCTTTCCTTTTATTTTCTTATAGATATGCAGTCTACAAAATTTCGAATGGAGTAATAAAAAGAACGGAAACTGTGAGTCATCCTCAATGTTCAATTCTCAACTTTCGAACTCGGAACAGTTCAATACGTAAACTTGAGAGACGGACTGTTTTTTTCCCGGTCTCCAGTGATTTCTCCTCTTTTTTTTGTGGCTTCTACATAAAATAAAATGTTCCCATTACAACTTGCAAGGATTTTGTCTCTCGTATATACGTCCTTGTAATGCTGTGAGTACTATACTATACTGCTACTGCTTGAATTGTGTATATGTGTACTTTTCATCTATTATATAATATATAGACTGGACCTGGAGGGAGAGAGTTGATGTATAGATTTAGTTGTGCTCTAGTTTTGGATTCCTCCAAGTTGCTTTTCATGTGTTTCTGATGGGCTTCTTCTTCCGTATTTGGGTCACACGGCATTCAACAAATCACATGGGTAACTTCCAATCTCAAATAATCGTAATCTCGATTCCACTTCCAACTTCCAGACCCAGACATTACTATACAGTCAAATAAAACTTGTATGTGTGTGTGCATGGAGATTTAGACAATAAAACCAAAAAACGAAAAAATATAAAATTATATATCTTTGTTTTAGGAGGTTCGATTTAGGTTGAGGTTGGTTAAGGACAAGAGAAGAGAAGACGGAGATCGTATCATGTTTGAGTTTGCTCCCTATATATATATATATGTATCAGAAATGTCCATGTTTGATCATATAATTTGAGAAAAAATTCAAAAGACAAAAATACTCTCTCCTCTGTTCTATGTCTATATAATCTATATACTATAGTACACTCACGATCAGATTATTTTATTCTTGCAGTGTGGAAGAAGGAACAATAGCCGCTTTGAAAAAAAAGTTTAAGGTCTAGACTCATAAACAGTTTTATAGTGTCAACCGGAACTTTATGCTTGACTTGCTATGCTGTACATGTCGTAAAAACTGGGAAGCTCATCCTGTTGACTAATATTTCCTTATTTGCGGAGTTGTAAAATAAAACCAGGATTTCCATGCTAATGAAGGGAAAATGGAATCTGACGATGAGCTTGAACTTTGATATGCTCAGTTTTGAAACAAAAAACATACATACAATGAAATGGGTTTCTTGTCATTTTTACGAAATCATCCGCGTGTGTAGTGTGCATACTTCACTGTATACTGTATGTACAAGTTGTACACGTGTATTTTCATTGTATGTACATTGACTGAGGTTGATCATCTCATTCATATCTTATCCGTTCAAAGTGTACTAGATATTTGCGTGACAAATATTTACAAACTGATCACATTTTACTTGGACAAATTACACTTATTTAGTGGTCAAAACAAATTCAAATTCAAATTCGTATTTTTTCTTCCTTTTTTTGAGAAGTGAGAGAGAGATAAAATAAAGAAACGTGAGAAGAAAAAACTCATTCATCCTCGTGTCGAATTGATGGTAAAGATCATTAAGGAAAGAGTGTGTGTGTGTGTGTGTAGAATTTTAAGAATGTCTGCTGATTTTAGTTAACTGTATTTTATATATTGAGAACTTTTGACTGTACATATGGGGAAGGGCAAGGACACGTTGGAATCTTCATACTGATATTTCCAATGTTATTGTAAAAAAAATTTACAATGCTGTACTTATGAACAAGTAAGAAAAATGTTGAGAGAGTTGAGAGAATTACCCGCCGATGAAACTACAGATACATACACGTTTGTTGAATATACCATGGGGGAAAATATATGAAATTTCTTCTTCCTGGGACCGCCTTTGCGTCGGTACGGAGTCTATAGTTAGACTCCTCGGAAAATACATTGAGGAAATACTTTTCCCAACGCAACAGAGTCAAGTTCAATGTAACCAAGTGGTTTTTGTGTTAAGGAAAGCAGGAAAGTCGAAAGTCATCGAAGGCGGAACAAAAATAAACACACAAGGAAATATTTGTGTGTGTTCAACTTTTTTTTTCACTTTGGCCTTCTCTCTCTCTTTATCCCTTCTCTTTACTTTGAAATTTGAAACGAGACCGTTCAGAAATCACAGAATTACTAACAAAGTAAGAGCTATTTAGATTCATCCAACTTTATTATTATCATTTGATTTCAAATCTCGATTGAATTTACAAAAGACTTTCCATCAAGTCAAAGTCTCGCACAAAGAAAAAAGAGGGAAATGAACAAATCTTCAACTTGTGTCGGTAGAAAAAAAAGTGTCCGATTCGGAAATGAACCCGGATTTTTAGATTTTAATACTGAGAATCGACAGTGTAATACTTATGTACAAAAAAATCAGAGCGTAGAATGAATAAGGAATTTGGCCAAAATGGATCGCTGCCAATGAAATGAGAGGGAAAGAATTGTGACGGGATTCTCGTTTCATCCACGATGTTGTATAGATGGGGTTTTTTTTTTGAAGGATACGTAGAGCAAGTATGTTTTTAGTTGTTTGAGAATTAGTTTGTTGTCCTTTAGAGTCAGATCTTTACTATATTTTGAGAGAGAGAGAGGAAGTCATTTCCATAGGAGATGACTTCCATACTACCAACATTGGAGTTATACATAGGCCATGGCTGAAAATAAACAAGGATACACGGTGAACAAGATGCCAAAAAGTACTTCTCAATTCCTTCAACTGTGCGGACTATAAATATACCTATATTATTTGTGTGTAAAATATCATTTTGGGTACGCAAGGATTTCTATGTTTAGCAAAGGGAGAGAAATATACAAAACAAATGACATTTCCCATGAGATTCTATAGAAAGAGAAAGAGAAAAGGGCAAGAGACAAGTACCAAGAAAATAACAGGAGGAGTGTGTGGATGTAGGAATTTTGTGCGTTTCAACTTCCATTCCCACAATTTCCTACGTGTCTGTGTAATCGTATCGTTTTTTCGTTGTCGTCATACTCCATTTAAAATCCATAATTCCATGTTTACCCAACATTTGTTTATGTGTGTGTGTAGGATATAAATAAATGGGAGACGAAATAAAAGATGTACGCAATTTAAACAGGGCGGATATATCTGTATTTCATATGTATGTTACGTGATCAGATTATCACAGATTATTCCCCGTGTCAACTCTTTTGAATTGGCTAACAAATGTGTGTATCATATTATCGTATGTATCGTATGAAAAAAATAGCGTAGGTAAACAATCATCCTACATTGAAATTTAGAATGCGCTGCGTGCTTGAAAATATCTTGAGGTTCTTCTCACCCGGAAGTTGTCACCAAATTGAATAAAAAGAAAACGGTTGAATTTAGGTGAACGTCGGAATTTTTCAATTTGGACGACTGTGGATTATTTTTGACAATTTGACTTGTCAGCAGGGTAATTCATCCATGTTAACCATGGTCTAGAATCTACTTAGAATCTCCTCAATCTTTTTTCTTGACTCTATGGATTCCACATACCCCTCGAGAAAAAAAAGGTTTCTTTTGAGCCAGGATTCATTTCCTTTCATTTTATTTCAAATACATATGCTGGAAATGTGGCAGTCATTTTAAATTCTCTGTAGTTTCTTGATTGCAATGACATTGCAATTAAATATGTATCAAAAATTAAATAAAAAGGGTGTTTTCTTCTGATTTGTTTGATGCGAGAGTGAAAATGAGTTGCATTTCATGTTTTTGATTTATCAATTCAAAGAGTTGACGTCATAGACCAACGACAAGACATCCTGGTGTGAGAGCAAATACATAAAAACTATAGAGAATCCACTGAGGAAAAGTTACCCTTGACTTTGACCTGAACTTCCCGGATTTCTTAAGGAGAAGTCTGAGGAGATATTCATTAGCTAACAGTTTATTATAGAAAAGACGGAGAGAAGGAGAAAGAGAGAGAGAGCGAGAGAGTCGAGTCTTCTTTGGATTTCTTTTGAAAAAACAGACAACAGACAGGGAGACAAGAGAAAACATTTCCAATTTGTTGGATTTCTTCCTTGATTGTTCATTCTTCCGAATTTCCACGTGTCGTTCCATTTGAGTTCATCATCACGGGGGAGTTGAGATTCTTTCCCTTTGAATCCGCCAATGTTACAGCTTAAAAATTATGTAACGCATTTTTGTTTTCCGATATAGATTCTTTCTTAATATTTATTATGATGATCCGACATTGGGATAAAAGAAAAACAGTTTCCTTAGACTTCAGTCCTTTGTTCTGTTTCTATAACTTGCCAACTTGTGTTTTGTATTTTGTACAATTAATTAATGAAATTAGATTTAAATTTTGAAAATGAAACCCTTTTTCCTTCTCGCTTTTAATGGGATAAGACATTTGCATACTGAAAGCCTAACATTTTGCTGGTTGGTGGAGTTGAATTTCAACTTTTCAACATGAGAACTTTTACTTTGATCATCTGATGAAAGCTACAAGCTAATTTTTTAAATGTAGGCACGATTTGAGCCCATCCATCTAATTTGTTTCACCTCAACTCTCTCCCTAGATTTTCATTTCATTTTGTATACATTCTCCCTTTAAATCTGAAACATTTTGGATGCTTTTCAGTTTTTTAACGCATCCTTTATTCTTGTGATTAATTTTTTTTTTGTGGTGTCGTCATGCACGTAACGCATTATCATGTACAATTTAGTTTCTAGATGATGAAAATGATGACACAGCCTTGGAGTCAGTTCCAACTTAAAGGTAAAACTGATTTTTTCACAATATATACTGACGACGGCCTGAGGATGAGGGAAAAAATATACATGTTACACGGTTCATGTACAGACATGATTTACATGTACACAGAGTAGTACAGACCATATGGAAGGAAATGGGAAGATTTTTCTCATCTTGCGTGTCATTTAGTTGTCATGTCGTGGAAGTCATCCTGTTGGTTCATCTGTCCACATTACTTACAACCAGAAACCAGAGATTAAATTCATAAAAAATGTCTCAAGACATTTCTCAAATTTCTTTTCTCTTGTCTAAACGACTCAATCAAAATGTATCATCATATTTTTTCGAATTCGAATTCTATTCTTTGAACTAGAAATGTAAATACATGGCAATAGCTATATATACATGTATCTGTACTACCGTTAAATGATGCCAAAACTATGTGAAAACTCTGAACTATGTACAAAAAGTCTCTCCTTTTTTACACATTTAAACAACATATATACAACAGAAATTGTAGAGATAAAAGGAACGATGTAAACTTGTAAACACACACACATGGGGGATTTCTATATAGTTTTCACAGTCGCGATGGAGACAGAAAGTAATTGAGATAATCAAAAACTCCTACACTGACATTTACACATAGTTTTTTCCAGTAATAGCTGACGATGACATGCGACGAAATGGACGAGAATGAGAAGGACAAACAATACAGATCTGTAGGTAGCATCAGTGGAAGTTTACGTATTTATAAGTAAAAAAAGGGCAATCAGACTCACTATGCTCTCGTGTATAATCTGGAGCAATGATGACTTGTGAGACTGTGAGTTAAGCATTTACATAAACTAACAATTGTTAGTTTCAAACATTTGGGAAATATCTTGAACTATTATATATAATAATAACTGTTGATGTGAAAATGTAGATCCAGAAAAAAAAAATCCGTTTTGTTCTCTCTGCATATGTGTTTTTTTTTTGTTCAAAAGAAAACGAATGGCTCTTAACTGTTTGATAAGTGTATTTGAAGTTAAGCATGTCTGTCAATCAATGTGTACCTATATGTTGGCGTACCAAGAAGAAAGAGTTTTCCTTCTCTGTCGTTCTCTTTATAGATGCTCAATTTTCTCATTGATCCTACAAAATTCTAAATCCTGTCTATAGTCGAGACATGAGGAATCGAATAAAAAGTCAGAGAAGAATTAGTTGGATTTGATGATGCCACACACAAAGCCAACAGTCTATAGATTGCGGAGGACATAAAAATGTGTTAAAGAAAACTTGTATAGTTTTCGAGCCTACATCGTCAATCGTAATCCTTAATTCGAATTTGAATTCTAAATGTCTATATTGCAAACGTGAGGCATAATTTTGCTGAGATTTCACCTTCCCAACGCAAGTGTATTGGTTTTTTTTATTATGAAAAAAAAACGGCATAGTTTCCAATATTTTTCAGTTCATTTGCCAATTTAGTCGGCTGTTCATATTCAAATGCACAGATGTGGTGTTGACTTACTTGGCATATTACAGGGTGAGAAAAACATTCCCGGGTTTTTTTCTTACTACATTATAGTACTTGAAGAAATTGTGTATAAAATTCAACCGAATGGGCTGACAATGGCAATGTGACAGGGAGGATGAACAATCCAATCTAATAATTTGACTTCCGTGACAAGTGGCAAGCCAGCCGCCGTGTCACTTCCTACTCACTCACGAAAAAGACTCTAAAATGAAATCATTTTACGTATCCCAAATGTGTTTCACGACCGAATATCTCTCTCTATTTAATTCAATATAATTGTGACATGTGATATATATATATATATATATACGAAAGTGTACCATGGCGCGATCTTTCCCTTGTAGTTTAAATGCCTAAAATTGTATTTTGATCTGACTATTGAGATGGAACGACATGGAATTTGGCACTCGGTCTATTTGTCTATTTGTTTACAAGGAACAGCTCGAAAAAGCTAACATTGAGGTATGCAAAATGGATATGGAAATGGAAAGAAAGCGAGTTTGTACAAAAACAAAAAAAAACAACCTTCACTCACATGAAAAGGAGCAATTAATTGTGTATTAAAATGAGATGCGTGTATAGAATAGATGTTAAAGTGGAAATGTCTCTGAATGCGTAACGTCTACGTAGAGCGTAAATTGTTCTCATTCCAGAGGAGTCTGTATATATACTCCAAAAAAAGTGTTCGTTTAATATACTTTGGATGCGGGAGGTGATATAAGTATATAAGTATAGAAGAGAGACCTGGAAAGTTTTGTATAATTATAGTCATAGTCATCAGCTGTGCCGTGCCGTCTTATCCGAATCTCTTTCTCTTTTTGCTGTCGTCACAAGGGGGAATTCCTTAGTCAAGTATATATACAATTTCATATAGTTTTTTTACGTCTCTCTGTAGTTGACAGTCAATCTTACATAAATGGAACAGGTCAAGATAAAATTAGATTTCCCGTCCAATCGAAATGAGGATGAGCTACAGCTTTCCCCTTTAGCTCTGTGTGTATTACTGTGTACATTGATTGTGTGAGAGTTTAAATTGGAATCGAAATAGGAACAGAAAATTGGAACTATCAGACTCTTTTTTTTTTTTTTTAGTTCTGGCCTTTGCCAAAGTCGTTGATAGTAGTATGTAATAATGTCTCCGGATGAACATTCTGTCTACTGTGTCTACAGTCTACAGTTATACGGCTATTATTTTGAAATTGAATGTAATGCCCAACCGGGAAGGTTGGCTCACTTTTTATCCTCCTCAACTTTTTGACTATCTGGGTGATCATTATTTGCTTCGCGGTATAGTTGTTTTCTTCGTCTTCTTCATTCTTCTTCGTTCATCATCGTTTTTTGGCTGTTGAAAAAAAACTGTGGACTCTCAAGTACAAATGAGAATTTACGATGAAGAGCATTCAAACTATTTTTTAATGGAGAAATAGTTTGAGAATGTACAAGACATATTGAACCGGATGAAAGTTGATAGTTGATGTTTTACGGGAACAGCCTTGACAGCTTTAGACAAGTGCTGTACTGACATTGAATCTTGAAAAATTTAAGATTAGAGTTTAAAAGAACCATTAAATGTATTATAGACTGAAGCGTCGAGTGTTCAGAGTTATTTTGTTTGGATTTCACTGTAACAGAGAGAGAGAGAGAGAGAGAGAGAGAATGGCAATGGCAACGGGGAGTTTATGTTTTTGAGAGAACATTTTTGTAGTTGTCTTTTGAGTCTGGGTGTTTTTCAGTGCAAAAAACCTGACTACTCCTGATTCCTGGCCACATTCGTATTCACAATTTAACATGGTACTCAAAATCTTGAAGAGTCAAAAGGATTTTAAAGGTGGTTGATACTTGGTACAGCTGTGATGTGGATTGTGTTATAGAAGAAGCCAATGTTTATTTGCAAGAGACAGAGATCTCTGTATACTCTTTGTGTATAATCCCCGTTCTAAGAATTTGAGGATTAATGGCTGACTCTTCTTAAAAAAAGTATTTTCGAATGGGTTGGATGTAAATCCGAATGTGAATGTGATTCACGCATTACGCGCTCACTCTCAATAGAATTATGAACGCGTCTGGACGTGGACGTGAAGAGAGCACGTTCTTGCGACAGAGAGTTTGATCAGCTGAAAGGAATCTGAAATTGGGCCAAGGACGATCCTTTCTCTTTCCTATTAATAGGGAAATTCGTACTCACGAGAACACACTCAACTCGGGAAAAAACTTGTACATACAATGACATACATGCACACATACATATAGATATATATCTGTATGTAAAGTTTTTTAATGCCATACGTATGCCGAGATGTGAGTGTAACGTGTAAAGCCCTCACCAAAATATATTTGTATACTATAACAAAACAGTCTTATAATTATTTCATCCGTATTAGTCGTTTGTCGTCTCCTACAGCTAAATGATAATTAATTTTTACAATAGTAGTCGTCAGAACGGATTCTCATACATATGTATGTAACGAAAAGTTGTCATAATTAGTGAATGGAGCTAATCATATTATTATTACAAGTCACTGTACTATATACTATACGACTCCTACTAATGATACGATGAGCGTAGGAAGGGCCTCGCCTAACATTATTATTTCCTTATACAAACTTACTCTTCTACCAAACCTCTTAATACATTACATGATTATTATTAGTTGGCAGTGTAAATTATTTTTGGTCACAATCAGGTGAAGTAACAATAAAGTATAAAGCCAGCTTACACACTTTTTTTAGCACAAACCTGGTAATGGTCAAATGGCTTGTCGTCAAGGAATCTGTGAGCTCAATATGACGTCTTTCAATTAGATCTTGACGTTATCCTAAGTAATTAATATACTAATAATAATACAATAATATGCATAACATTTTCCACATTGTCGTACATTATAGAATGTAAAGTAAATTCATGTTGAGTTCTCGTTATCTCACATTGTAATACACATATTTTCCTACAATACTAATTATATTGTTCTGATACTAATTAACTAAGTAACTACATGCATTCCGATAACTGAAATCAAAATGAACGGGGATCCGTTCCCCCGGAGGTTGAGGATTTCTGTGGTTGAACTATCCGTTGTTTGTTCCTTCTTGTGTGTGTGTATGTGTGTGTGTGTGTAGTATAGTGTAAAAGTACACGCGCATTGCATGCTGACTTCGTCAACTATGTAATCCATAGGAAACCAATAAATCTTACAAGTTTCCTTATTGAAATTACTATCAGTTGTATATCGTATTTATTCCACACGCATGTAAAGTGTAAACGTATCCAGCTACTACGCATTTATTCTCAATACTTTTTTTTATCATGGTGAAACCCGCTAAAAAAATATTTCCAGTCATTGACATACACTTCCTGTTAGCTTAACTCTATACACGGGATACCGTCAAAGATATCATTGACATTTTTCCCAAGTAAACGAATCGAAAAATCTGATGATTACCATATAATATTCATTTCACTCTCGACTGGTAAAAACTAAAAAGTAGACAATTGGGCATTGAAAGACGCAAATTGGAATGTATATAGGTCTGATGTGAATGCATAATAATGTCAAGTGTGATTACTCCATCAGAAGCTAAATAAGTAACATGTGACTTTCATTCTCCTTCCTCTGCCTTATAGAGGAGAATTTGATTAGGCAGAGACGGGAATTAATTGCACATTAGATTACCACCATAATTACCTCTTGATTATTTACACAATGCGCTTAGTCTGAGAAGTAAATCCCATAAACGTATTTATTTATGGTAATTCCATATGTAGAATTCACTATATATATACTGTCAAAAGAAAATGCACGTGTTTCATATTCTTTTGTAAATATATACGTCTATACTCTATAGGGGATTTTTACTGGTTACGTGTGTGTACAGCTGAAAAGATTTCGTATACTTTCGCTTTCCCGTTTGTAATTCCAAGTCGTTTTTGGATAGTCAGAAAATAAATAGGAAATCATCAATGGTCAATAGTTGAGGATAGAGATTTAAGTATTGAAGATAAGTTGTATTGGGGGAGTTTATTTGAGATTTTCCTAGTACTAGTATCTACTGGATTAGTGTTAAAAGTATCATCATCATCATCGTCATCCCCATTCAAATTAGAAGCTATATACTGATACTATTATGCGAATTTAAATTTGTAAATAGATATTTTATAGTACTAACAATACTACAATCAGTGCATTTTCCACGTCAAGATTTAACTGGTTACACATAATGTAGGTCGTTGAAGTACATGATTTCATTTTGAAAATTCGAGATTGACCTAACTCAACTAGAAAAGTATTCCTTCTTGGTTTTCTTGTGTATCTTTATACAGTTGAAGAGAGAGAGAGAGAGAGAGAGAAATAAGTATAGACGATCCCACTAGATTACACCATGCCAAAATATATGGCTTTTCTTGTTTTCTTTGGTCTTGGTTTGGCTTGAATGGACTTGGTTTGGCATGGCTTGTTGGCCATAATATACATATAGTAAAGCTGAAGAGCTATAGAGCTTTATCAATTGCGAATTGCGCATTCCCTAATCCATTAAAAGCAAAGACATAGTGTCTCGTATCATGTTATTATTATTATCATTATTATGCTTTATCAATGTATGTTTGGCTTGTAGCTGTCTAAGACTTTGGAGAATGTAGTTCACTCATGTAATAATGATCCAGAAATAAAAAATCATCGCATGTTTAAAGTCAACATGAACAATCTTCATTGAACATGGATATCTCCATTTACAATTTACACATTTCCCTTCTTTTTCTACTACTACATACTCTACTTCTATCTTCTATCTGCTACACCTTCAAAAATTAATAAGGAATGCTTCAAAATAAAAGAAAAACGTCATTTTCTAGTTTTATTATCTTTAAATATTAATTTCTCTAAAGTCTGAATGAGTCGGATGGGAACTAAAACATTAATTAATTTAATTAAACAAAACAAAAAAAATGATCTCTACATGAAAACTCAGTACCCTCACCGCATAAAAATCTATACGGATCTTCTTTGTATAGCTTACGCAATCTCCATGTGCAGTTTGTATTCAGGACAGATTGTGTGGTTGTTTAGTGTATTTTTAAAGAGCTCTCCTCTGCCCCTATGGTCGTATCATATTGAGATGCTCATCGGCTATTATTATGTCCCCTAGATGTACAAAAGAGATACTTCCAAGTGTGTCTGCTCGTCTGCTCCTCAGACAGAGAAGGATCACATTTTCTTACAGAATTTCTTCCTCTTTTCTTCTTATATATCTACGCTATGGTCTGTGTCCGCAAGTCGTATAACGACACACTCACCATATAGTGAGCTACTCATCTCTGTCTGTCTCTGTGTGTGTGTGTCTGTTCAATACAAGATATTCTATATTATTGCATGTATTTGTGTTTTGTGAATATGAGTGGTATGGCGTCTGTCCAAATGCTCTCTTTTCTTTCTTTTTATAAACTTCTAAAAGATGGTTTGAATTCTAGTCTGCTCCTTTGTGATGGAATATATATATATATATATATATATATATGTGAGGATATTTTCTATTGCTATTGATAATGTGAAATGTGGTTGAGTCTGGTGGAGAAGTTTGTGCATGCTGGAAGAGTAATGTAATTTATATGGATTGTATACACAAAATACAAATACGGAAAATGTGTCGGGAAATACATATCATGGTCGTCGTCGTCGTCGTTGTTGTCCTCCTTGCCAGACTGAAAATGAACTGGTCCTCTGGTTATCAATAGCCTTTACCCTTATTCTGTTCTCCCGTGTCCATTATCTGGAATCCGATCTGGGTTGGTTCTCTACTTCTTCTTCATCTTTTTTTTTACATTGAGTCCTCTCTTTCTTCCTTTCTTTCTTTCTCGGTTTGTCTTTATCCTTCCGACTTACAACCGCAAAACATGCACAGACAATCTATTTCACTTAGACTTATACATACAAATGAACGGGTTCATTTGTCCCGCATATGGAATATGGAATATGAGGGCATTGAGTCATCTCATCCTTTTTTTTTCATTGCTCACTTATTGAGTATATTCGTTCTAACGGGCTCCTTACAAATATTTTTGGAGGAGGCTTCACACTGGCTAATTTTGTCTGGACTTAATAAGCTTAATAAGAACCATTTTTTAAAGTCCATAAAATTTCAATTTGTTCAAACTGGCAAGTTTTTGATGAGACAAGGGAAATTTCAGTTGGATTCCTCAAAGTCTCACGGAAGCTTTTTTTCAAAGAATGTGGACGATAAAACATTCTTGAGTGCAAAACTCAAAGAATAAATTTACTATCTTCTGTGTCTTGAGAGAATTTGTGCAAGGGCGGCTGGAGAGAGTCAGAAGTGCTCAGAACTCTGAAACTGTGATAGGAATTTGCCAACTGTCAAAAGAGCCTCAAGAAGGAGTCTCAAGCTCTTGTAGTTTCTAGTTTCACGGCCAAAAAGATAAGAGATAACTATATAACCAAGCGCAAAAAAATCTTTTCTTCTCTTTTCCCTTGGTCTGGATATTCTTCTTCAAAAAGAGGAATGGAAAATTATAGGGAAAACAAGATAAAAGAGTAGAGAGGAAGAGAGAGATAGTTCCTGGCTTCTGTAAATGGGAATGGAAAACGGTAAAAAAATAAAATAAAGGAAGAACTATGTAGAAGTGGAACTATGGAGGAAGAAAAAAAGAGAAGGGGAAAAGGGTAGAAACAAAATGTACATAGATATTGGTACAATTATATAGATACACATTTTTTGAGTTGTCTTTCGGTTTCTCGTACATTTATTCCTGTGCAAATAAGATTTTATACGTTCATTTTCACATTATGGCCCGTTGATATCCAACTCCCAAACTGCATCCAAACTATAAAGATTTAAACAATGTGTGAAAGTATGTATTCTATATGAGCTCGGATCATAAGTCTGGGAATTGTTTTGCTCAGCTGAAATGAAAAATAAAAAGTCTTAAGTTTTCTTTTCTCTTTTTCTCAGTTTTTTGTTCTCTCTTTCTCTTTCTCTCTCTTCTGTAGTCATCTTATTTTCATCTGGAGTCTCCAGACTTAACTCAGCCAGTGTCAGTATGGCCTTCAAGTGGAAAAAAATGTAAGGAAAATGTAAGGCGACACTGCATTGCTGCAGAAATTCTGACAACTTGCTACCAACGAGAACAACTTACTGTAAAAACTCTAAACTTTTTTCATGCTTGTATTGACTCTACTGACATTACAGATCAACATACATTTTCTGTAAGGATATCACATGCACTTTTCTATTTTCAGTCCAGAGCTACAAAAGGCTCCGAGTTGAGAGGCTTACATTTTTTTTGTGTGTGGAAAACTGCATACAGGCTCAATGTTTATAAGTTTATATGAAGGGACTGGTCGTGGCCAATGAAAAAAATGTTTGGATCGTAAAGTTTGGGAATTGTGAACGATACCCGCAATTATAAATTTAGTACAGGGATATAAATAAAACAAACAATGTATTATGGATGGACAGTAGAAACTGCATTCGGCTTTTTTTCACGTGTTCATATTTCATTGAATGTGGGGAGAAAATGAATAAATTCACTGTGAACCACACGATTTATGTATATGAGAAAGAGAGAGAGAGAGAGAGAGAAATAATGTTTGATGCTCTCTTGTCTGTCTGTCTCTTGTTGAATGGACAAGAATCATTGGTTGGTTTTTGTTCACATTTATCGTATTCATATTCGCATCCGCATGAAAGCAAGGACAGTTCCTGACAACCACCAAGAGGCTTAATATGGAGATGAGACAAAAACCTGTGACAGATCATGTAGTTGTCGGATTAGATTTCATGGTGAAGCTTCTCTCTTTCTCTTTCTTTCACTCTTCCACACGAACACTGGAAACAAGAATTACATTACTATGGGTTCTATCATGTGTACACTTATCTCATCCACAAACAAGAAAAATATAGAATAAGGATATGAAAAGGGAAGAGGAAAAAACTCTAGTCTTCGTCTGTACACTCGGTTAGAATGGTAATAACCAAGGAAAACCCAATAAAATCGAACGTCAAAATAGACAAATCCTCCTTTTTCAGTCTTTTCACTATATTGTTTAGTTTTCACGTGGTGATATTTTTGTACTATTTTGTGCATATCGAAATTTAAACCTTTAGAGAATAAATATCATACATTTAGTGTATCATTTTTCCAAGAATAAATTTTCAAACACAGCTATATAGAAATACCTAATGTGTATTTATTTTAAAGGAGGGTTCTTTGAGCTGAGAGGCGGAGTGGAGTCCCTATTTTAGAATACCAAAATTCCAGAGAACATTCAGACATTTAACGTCTCATTGAGCACATGAGCTCCGGCTTAATTGAAAGCAGATTCATTATTGAAATGACTTGCTACCTTTCCCTCTGTTTTTACATATACATGCAGAGAGACAGAGAGAATTTGTAATGGCTATTTAGTTGGTACATGAACTTGAAACTGTAGAATAATGTATAGAATCTGGAAATTCTAAGAAGGCGTAAAATAATAATATTATAGGTTTTGTTATTGACCACACAAACGCAAAGTTTCTGTTCTCAAGCCGACAAATATTGTAATTTAAATCTCGAGCAGGCGTTTTTTTTTTTGATATTTTAACCCGTTGCTTGTCTTTCTTAATTTCTAAGTTTCTAAATGGGTTTGTCAGTTGATACAGATCGATGAGAAATGTAAATTCGGGTAAAATCCATATGAACTTTATGTTCAAAAAGTGCCGAATATGTATCGAAATAAAATCCGAGCTGTGTTTTAATTATTAAATGCTTTTACTACGAAGTATAGGTATGTACTTATTTATGTATGCGGCCCTTGTTTAGTTTTATCATAAAACGTTTATGCATGTACATACGTATTATGTAGTTTATACTGACTGCGGTTTGTTCGATAGTCCTCTCTTGCAAAGTATCCATGTTCATGTCATGGCTTGTCACATTTTGTCAGCACAAGAACATCGTTCTAGCTCCATCTCATTCACTTTCCCTTGGACTCGCCAACATATGTACATAACATACTCCATTCCCACTACACACTTGGTTGTTGGTGTATGTACATACAGTGTGCATTGTACGCTTCTTCTCCAGTGTGTGAGAGAGTGAGAGCAGCATAACATTTACACATTTTACAATACACACCATTTCCATGTAAAGGTATACTATATGGATATGGATGGAGTTTCTATCCGACGTTCATGTCAGTTTTATGGTCAGTTGCTCTAATTACTGCCCTTCACACGATTCATTTGGACGAGTCTAATGTTCCATGTCAAATACCAGGAAACCAACGAGCCTTCAGATAGACAGGAAAAGCAAAAATCTACAATCTCTACCATACTCTTTCACTCTATTCCTATTCTATATATGTATGTATATACTGCACATGAAAAGTGATTTTTGATTCCACTCTTTTGACAATTGAATATGTATACGCCACATATTTAATTTTGCACATGGAAATTCCCCATGCATTCAGTTGCAAACAGCTACTCAAAATTGTCAATAATCCAATTCTTGTTCAATTTGAAATTTATTGTGTTCCCAATTATTTTAGTTTTAGAATATTATATTGAGTGTGGAAAATGAGTTCAAGAGATTTGTGCAATGGAAATGTGTGCATTTCAGAGTCACAAATCACTTGAAGAGGGTTCATCTTTGTTTCGGATCTGTGTGTATTAAAAATGTCGGAAAGTCGGGAGGCTAAATGTTTCATAGCAAATGGGTTGAATTGCCAAAGTTGGGACGGTCAGGGTGGTTCACTGAAACTCAGGCATGCACACACACACACACACACAAATGTCTTCATGAGCTAAAATAAAGAACTCTTTTATTAGTCTGTATAGTGTGTAGTGTACTGACTTACTCACTCTGTACAGAGATTGTGTCACTGGAATTCCATGTCCTATCTGTTTGTCAGTTTGAGTTTAACCCTTGCCTAAACTACTAAACTCAATGTCGATACAGTTTACCAGGATAAAAACTTCATGAAGTAAAGGGTTCACGGGAAGGAGAAGGAGGAGGAGATGGATTTGACACTCATAGAACTAATACCAAGTCATATTGAGAATAAAATAAAATAAAATGATGAGTATACGCAGAGACAAAAAACTTGAGTAAATAAGTACATATAGATAAAAATGACTGATGATTGGTGAGTGTCTGTCTGGATGTGTGCATATAAAATCCAAAATGTGCACTTGAGTCATGCCCCTGTCATTTTCCCTTGTACTCTTACTCTGGAGTCCTGTAATGGAGGAATAGGAAGAGAGTCTTGGGAAATGAATAGTGTAGCAATAGCAGTGTAGCGTATATATATATATATCTATTTAGTATATGAAGGAATGAAATTTGAGAGGCTACAAAATTCACGTACATATGTAGTTAGTACTTGGTTAGCGGAGTGACTAGTACATGAAGGACTGCACTCTGTTTGTCATGTTCTACTTGTATAGTCGTGTATGCTCATATTCCTACTCCTGTGTACTTACTACTTACACAACACACTCTGTTGCCTTGAGCTCCTCTCCAATCTCTCCAGTGCCGTCCTTAAATGGTGAAGATGACTTAGACAGTGTCGTGGATGAGCAGATGCGCCACCAGAAGCAAAAAAATAGCTTCTGCTTACAAAACATTAACCGCCCCTCTTGACACCCATACATCTTTAACAATTGTCTCTTTTCTTCGTGTCATCTTCACATTCTTGTACCGGCCTTTTCATTTAAAGCACGACCTCGCATACACAATCAGACAACAAAAAGCTACCGCGTCTTTATTATTATTACTCTATTTTAGATCTAAATTTTTTCAATTGATTCTTTGACTTTAGAAATTGGAAATTTACCCTGATTTGTCAAGCGCGTGTTCAAAGTTAAGCCAACAAACAAATAAACAAATTACTCAAGAACATTGATAAACTGAAAATTGAATACGATAATTTCTAGTAACCTTCCGTATCTCCATGCCATGTGCTTGGTGTGTGTGGTGTTCAATTGCAATTTCAACGGAACGTAAATGAAATAGTTTCGTAGGACAAATGAGCTATTGCAGTTTGAGAAGTGCATGAAAAAAAACCATGTGGAGGTAATGGAAAAAAACGCGACGACAACAACAACAAAAGCTACAAAATGTAAATACGTAAATAATATGTTAACAAAATTTTGTGATTGTGGTCTGTATTTAGTGTTTGGACGGGCAAGTGAAACCGAAAGTATTCATATTGTTTTTCAGTAATATGTTCCTAAATTATCTAAATTATGATAACTTCCCGTTCCTTATGATCAGTTAAAAATGCCTTCAGACGCATTAAACAATAAACAAGAGTGCATTTTCCACATTGAGTCACAAGGAGACAAAAAATCTCAGTATTCGTGATATCGATACTCGACAACTGCATCGACTACTTCCACAGCATCTTTCCGCTCGTATACAAGGCTCAACGTGTATATATGCTTATATATGCTAGTAATAGGTAGTAAGTTATGCATTCTCGACGACATTAAAAGTATATTGTGAGCATTTCGCTACAAGGAAAAGTATAGAAAGAAGATGAGTGGATGGGTTAAGTTGATTTGTAAACTTGAATTTTTGTTTGGTCTGGCTCCCGGAGTCTCTTTTCCCCGAATACATTTTTTGTACCCACACATACGAACACACAGACTTACATACATGTATACTAAAGAAGTAATGTAGTAATGAGCCAATATAAAAAAAATGGTGAGTGTGTGGGTATATGTAGCCGCTAAGTTTTTTCTGGAAGATGGAAAGCTGGAGTTTGCGGGGGTCCAATTACCCCGACACTGAAGACATGTTTGCGGCACTGAAGAGAACTTATGATCTGCTATTGATGGTTATGCAAAACAATAAGCACAGTGTCGTGTCGTGTTGTGTCATCTGCTTCGTAAATGTTCTTCTTCTCAGCCTGTCTTCCTCTATTAACTTCACAGTCCTCAAGTATCTATCTCTTTTTTCTCCTCTTCTTCTTCTTCTTCTACGTACTGCAGCAGAGATACTTGCACATGTGATAGGAGCTTCATTATATATACCATGTTATTATTATTATTGTTAGTATTTTTAATATACATCGTTCATATTTCACAAATAGTTCACCCAATACCCAAAGTATTTACTCTTAGAAATGGTTTCATAAAACTGCATATGTATCAGCCATGTAACTTGTTTCCTGTAAAAAGTTTCTATTTACAAATACGGAATACGGATACCATCTCTCTCGCTCTCTCTCTCTCTCTCTCTCTCTCTCTCTCTCTCTCTCTTTACTATCTAAATTTTCAATTCTGGAGTGTACAGAGTCAAACTAGTGCCAGGGTCTTGAGCATCATCTTGGCCCCACCGACGACGTGACATTTGTTGACCATTTTTTGTCTCTCTGCAAAAGATTGAGTCTAAAAAAAGGAAGGGATGTTTTTAGTTTTTAGCATTGGGAAACATTAGTAAGAGTTTTCCTCTGTTTGCCTCCAGCTGCTAGGCATGTTGAACATGAACAATTTCTCTCTCTCTCTCTCTCTCTCTCTCTCTCTCTCTCTCTCTCTCTCTCTCTCATAGTCACCACTTCTTCTTTTCCTCCAGTCTAACGATAAGCCTATATTTTATATAGAAAATACCGTACTTTAGTATTCGTATCTTGAACTCAACTTGTACTCATCATCTTGCTCAGAGAAGTAAAAAAAATTGTCAAGAAATACATGTGCAGTAATTTTTTTTAGTCTTTTCACCGAATTATCCACACTTATCCAATTTATCACTATTCATTTTACGGTACTTGTGAGGTTTTTGTACCGCACATTAACAATATTTCTTTGCATTGTCAAGGATTCATAAAACATGTAAGGTTTTAAGGGTTTTTGTGCCTTTTATACGATAGTTTACATCTGTGCTTCTTGTAGAAAATATAGACAGACGTATCACCTTGAGTTTTATATCAATTTGAAAATAGTTTTGGTTCTTTTGTTCAAGTACTCAAATTCAACGGATACTGGTATTTTTAGTTTTGAGCTTGTGCTCAGACATCAGACGGGTAGAGAACAGAGCTTGTCATGATTTTTGAATGAGCCTTTCTTTCAGATTTAATTTCATCTCTAAACGATAAAGGAGTGAGACAGACAGACAGAGAGAGAGAGAGAATGAGGGAATCCCAAACATCATGGAATAATATTCTATTACACTACTGTCCAGACTGTAGACTGCTCATGGATAATAATACTACATACATTCTGTATACGGTTTCATTTTGTTTTTGTTTTCGTTTTCGTTTTTTTTTAATACAAAGGCTTCGAGTCGTTTTCATTCAAAACTATTAGCTCATTCATATTTCAAATAAATTTAAGTCTGCGTGAAACCCAACAAGATTCACAAGGGAATCATCACATGAAGAAAACATTGTTATGTTTTTATGTGCATGCTTCAAACTTTAGACTGAAGACGATTAAATTGTCAGTTCGATATTCCCTAAACATTTTTGTCATTTGTCCTTTCTGCGAATTATCGGATTGTTTTATATTGTGTAGTTGTTTGGAGGAATGAATGACAGTTTCAAAACTCCTTGGAATTTTATATAGAGTAAATGAAATTCTATATAGATGATCAATTTAGTACGGTTGAATAATTATTTGTAGGTAGCTACAAACCATTTCTCGCTTTTAGTCTAAAAAAAAGGTTTTCTAGAAGCACTCGACGATGTCATAAGGATTTGTGTCTACACGGATCGAACTCATCGTCAGTCCATTTGACAGAGCCGGGTTGTATAAGGAAATGCCATGCTTTCCACTAAATTAAATCCTACTATTTAGTTGTACATTGTATACATGAGAAACATGAAACGGTTTTTCCAGTTTATTGCGCTCTTTGAATTCCAACGCTATAATTAACGAATTGGATATAGTCATTGATAGAGATAAAAGGCAAGAAATTTCATTGGGTAGCAACTCATGTGCATATATATTGTGTGTGGTTTGACTCGAGGTGTATACGGGTGAATTTGTTGCTATGCATGAGACAAGTTGGATTTGTCGACAGAACTAAAAGCTAATATGTAATTTTTCCGGGACGACTTAATTGTCACTTGTAACTTAATAGCAAGTTGTCTGTCTTTGTCATCGTCTTTTTGATATATATCATATGCATAAAATGAAAAACAAGGTGAACACGCCATTTACTCTTGTGAAAATTTTAAAAGCGTTTAAATATCAAATGAGAAACTATTATATTCATATATATAGCGTATATACAGAGCTGAGAAGTCTAGACCTTTCCTTGTGTTGCCAAATAAATACACCCTGTATATACATATTTAATTAAATCCCGATAGTTTGCCATTTTGCATACAAACACAACACACAAATAACACATTCGTTTGGTTGGGATATCATGTAGATATGGATTCGCATTAAATTGTGTGTGTATAGTCTCACTGAAATTCAGGAGACGCTCTGTAGTCAAGCAATTTGGCATTAAATTTTGTTCATGTTCTGTCCTTTGAATATAATTTAATAGAATCTAATATTTAAATGGATGACTGCATGTCTCTGTGTGTGTGTGTTTGAATAGATAGTCGATTCAAATGTTGGAATGTAAGTCATTCCAAGAGTTTCCACTTATAGATATACAGATATATCTGGAACAATCTCTATACCATACGTATTTTTTGAGCATTGAGAAGGTTCAGTGCAAAACTGGCAGGGAAACTGGAAACATACAAGCAGCCGTAAATTATCTTGTAAATTAATAATGGGAATTCAAAGGAAAGAGACACGGGGAGAGTTAGAGAAAGAGAGAGGAAGAGGAAGACGAGAGACAGTCGTGGAAATATAGTCAGCAAGTGTTTTTGCATATAATCCTCCATGTCTAGCCCACGTTCGGGGAGGATTGTAAAAGTCATCATGTCCTACAAATTTTTAACAAATTTTTCTTGAATATTATACAAAAGCAAATGCTATTAATTAAGTGAAGATTGTTGAGACGGGAAGTCATTTGTTGATTTCTTGCAACAAAAAAAAAATAAACATGTTTATCTTTCCTCTTGGAGATTTTTTGAATAGATTTTGCTGGGAGTCCTGTGAAGTAAATGAGATTTGGTGATGAAACATGTCTGTAGAAACTAAATGAGGGCGCTATTTATTATCATTCATAAATATATTCATATGTAATTGGACTAGGCCGGTACAGATATATATATATATACGTATATATTCGGAGGACATGATACATCTTCAATCTTTTGATGTAACTGTCTGTTATCTCGTTATTATTATAATAAACATATGGTCAATTTAATTTTAAATTCCCGTGGGTAATTTATGTTTATATAATATATATATATAGTTTCTAAGATGTATCTAATAATATGATAAATACAGAGATGACAAATTTTCTGCAATTTTATTCTATTTTATGGATACATATCACTCAAAATCAATGCTGTAGATGCGTAGGAGTTACGGAATTAAATGTATACGGCTGATTTTCGATTTCGATTTCGATTTCCATGACGCTGATACATTGATGGGAATTGAGAGAAAGTAAATCATGACAAGTTCTCGCTCACTTTCTCTTCATTTCTATTAGTACATACTTATATTTGGGAAAGTATTCGGGTCGTAAGCGCTTTGCTCCTTCCCTTGTAACTTTATTGGCTTTAAATAATTTGCTAAAACAAAGAAAACTCCCCCTTTTCCTTCTGTTTAATTTGGAAATGGAAAAGAAGAAGGAAGAAAAAAGAAAGTTGGAGATTCCGGAAACTTTTTTTTTGCAAACAATCAATTCAATCAGAGTTGAGAGAGAAAGAGAAAAAGAGAGAGGACAAAAAGAAAGCTTTGAAGGACATTGCGAAGGCTTTATATTTCATCTCTACACACTTCTCCTGTATGTAGTTCTTCCAATAAAGTTCTCTCCATCTTTTCTCTCTCTTTCTACTCTAAAGCTCCAGAAAAGAAAGCTAAATAAACTTTTATTTTGTTCCACCAACTTTTAAATAGTATTAGATGCTCTCTCAACTTTCCCTACACCTTGTGAATGACAAACTGGTTGAAATTTTCTTCTGAGATATCACATATTAAAACTCGTCCCGTGAATTTTTATGTACGCTCAGTCACAATTATTGTGTACTTTTGTCTAGCCGAAATGTACAATATGCTGATTCTTTTTTATTAAATCATCAATTTGTATACACTGTTATAATAATAATACGAGTTTTAGATGGTTTCTCATTTATATTTTCTTGTAAACACATTTCATGACATCTCAGAAATGTCCATATGCACATCATTTCAGTGGTAGTCAGAGTCAGAGACAAAAGATTTCGTCATTTTAATTGGGAAAATGAAGAATACAGCTATTTACAGGTACATTTTATTGTCAACTTTGACCTTTCTCCGTGTAAAACAGATTGCTAAATGGATTCTGAGACTTTTTCTTTCTTTTTTTCTCTTTGGATTTGTACTGTGGGGAATCATTCAAAGCTATTGAATTGTCCATTATGTTACATACTGCATTAATGTACAAGTTCATGGCCAATATCCAGAAACTTTTGAGTTGACAAGGCATCAAATTGTTTAAATTTGAAAAGGATTTCCCATTTCATCCCACGTCAGTGTGTCTTGTGTCTACATTTATGCAATGAATAAATAAATAAATAAATGAATGAGTAGCCAGACAGCATAAACAAAATACATTTTCCGTTAAGCTCAAATTAATTCACCATCCAAATATTTAATATATAGAGTTACACATTTTACAGTGAGTATTTGCCAAACCTCAAGTTCAAGTTTACCCAACCAAATCAAATGACAATCAAAAACATATTATATTATGGATAGTTGAATTTACTACGAACAATCAAATTTCAATTACCGATTCTAGAGCTTTGAGTACAGGGCATACGTAGAAAATGATTTAAAATTCATTGCCACACTCACACACACCACACACACACTCAACACACACATGTTTCATTCTACTAACTTCTCAACCTTCATTTTGAGCTGGAAATCAAAAATGGGGAATGGGACAGAGAGGGAGTACTGAGTACTGAGGACGCCGACAGGGAAAGTTTAATTACTTTATACCTGGACATTTCACTGTAGAATGTGACATGACATGTGAAAGGTATTATCCGATCCGGAGACCTTGCTTATAAAATATGAAATATTTCTCTGTACATTTTGTGTGTTGATGTCAACTCTCAACTAATTCATTGGAGTATCGGAAGACTCAAGCTGTGGCTTTTCCTATACCTTATGCTCACATCACTTCTCAATCACATCCATCCTGGGATTTCAGCAAAGAACCATATACATACATATGTACCACCACCATGTATGATACAAACCACACATAACCATATATCTGTAGTCCTGATTGTGAGTATTCGCATTCGTAAAAGGAGTGTGTGGATATAAATGGAATGAGGCAGATTATATACACGCTATATACGCTATCGGACTATTTGTACACAGACTACAGGTACTGACTGACTCAGTGTGAGACGAGTTGAGGAAAGTCGGGTAACCCTGAGTCTAGTCGACTGCTCTATAATATAATGTGTGTTCCTTCTCCTTCTCTCTGTCTCTCTCTGCTCTCTGGGTGTTTGCGTCTGTAGAACATGGCACAGAACGTGTCGATATATTAAGGCGTATAGTGGTATTTCTATTGAACTCTTTCTCTCTTTCCACTCTCTATATGCTCAACACAGTTCTCTTCCTGCGTACGTCTCACTCTCTCACTCGCTCGCTCTCCTCTGTCTCTACGCTTTCTCCACATTGAAAGTATCGAACGGTGTGAGTTTGACGTCAATCCTTTCTAGCTACAACTAACCCAACTTCAAGGGCATTTCCGGTCAGGAACTGTATGTATGCCAACTACCAACTCACAAAATACAGAGAGGACACACAAGACTCCTTTTTTCACCATTTCCCTTGACTCATATCAAACTATACACCTTCATTCATTTACTTTTACTTAAATATTTGTATTTTCGTTTATATATATATTCTTTGTTTTTTTCATGTGTGGTGTGTAGTTTGTATATTTTACAATGAAAAAAAAAGTGTATGTACTTGAGTATATTTATAAATCACATGAGATTTTGGCTTACGGTGTGGTCGGATAAAATCCTTTAATGAAAATATCCAAAAGACTACTTGATTTTCCGCTACTGACGATGAGTTTTTCGTGAGATGAAGCTTTTAGTATAGAAATATATAGAATCCCGGGTGAGTTTTCCTGGATTTATGTCAACATTTATTCTATCTGTATAGTCTCATGTTTATATATATAATACGTATATGTGTAGTTTTCTCGTGTTCCTTTTTTTACCGTCATGGTAATGTAATAGAAGTTATGGCAGTCCGTTACCGTTATTAATCTACCTACATCATTTTCTTATACGGGATGCTTGTATGTACATTGTATATATTCTAATGATTTGAATCTTTGTTGAATGTTCCTCATACACATTCACCGAGCTGACTATATGTATTTTGTTGGATGTAATCGTCGTAATGGTGGAATTTAATGGCTGACGTAATGAAGTGCTTTAAGCATTCCGTGGCCGTTTTAATTGCGAAAATTACTTACGCGTTGATAAAGCAATTGGCAATTGAATTAAGAGCTGACCCAGCCCACTGTGCAACTGAATTTAAATTACCATGCATCATGGTAATGAGTACTAATTTTGGAGAGGAGTGAGTAATGGCGAATGTTTCTGTATCAAGTTCATCTAGACTCTAGATTCCAGCAGACTTTACACATTTCCCGATTGGAATATGTTTGTTGTTGGTATACATTTCTGCATTTCTCCTCATTTGTTCATTGAATCTCCTGCTATTTTTATATAATACAATAGAAGAAATGTAACCATGCTGGAGAAGGACTCTCGAGACTCTGTTTGTTTAATGGGGAGAAAGCATGAGATTCCTGTCTCTCAGAACTCATTGTCAGTCATTGTGTATGGATTTTATTTATTTCCGTGCATACATATATTGATGCTGCCTTTTATCTTGAGAACACAATACAAGAGGTGCCGTGTTGACGTGTTCGTTCTTATTGTGGTAGACATGTACATGTGTACATATGTGTGCATGTAGTTCTGTCAGCTACTTTTTTCCCTTCGTGCCTCAAAATTAATTTGGCCCGGGATGAAATGAAAACCCAATGTATAAGCTCATTTTTGGTGTGAATGGACTCCTTCATGGCAACAGCAAATCCTGTCTGTATTCATATCTATATGATGTGAGTAGTCGTTTTCTATTATTTCTATCCATTAGATTTACTCATCTTTGTTCACATGTATAGATAGATATATACAGAGACGATACGATACATCTGTCATATCTGCTGCTGTCTGTTATTTTCCCTTCTTTTTTTCAAAACTGCATAAATCACTTGTGAGCAAACTTTTTACGGATAAATAATACATACATGTATCGCACGTATGGGCTATATACAGACTGTAGTATGTACATAAATACAAATATAGGACACATGAAATCCATAATACTTTTCCACCTTGAAATATTTTCACAGTTGCTTTTATTCGATCCGAAACTAGCTACACAGTACTCAATGTACATCTAAATCCTCATTTCCACATTGAATTACTTTTCAAACTTTCAAAATTTCAGTTTCTAACGACTCTGATTTTAAATAGTTTGTGTGGACAAAAAAAATACATGCATGGAAATGAGCCTGTGTCGCAATTTGCAATCTTTTCTTTGTAATTTCATTTTAGTGTGAATTTATTTGTGTGCAAGTCAATTGGAATTGCTATTGTTATTATATATAGGTATATTTATAATAAAAACAAACTCTGTATATGAGAAAAGTGAAGGAGGTAGGCAGTCAGGCACCTGTCTCGAATAAAGGCACCACTCACACTCTATGTGGGGTGGTGTATGTGTATGGCTACAAGTGTTCATGGGATGCAAACAAAAGTTTCCTTTTCCCCCTTCTGATGACTTGTGACTGTGTGTGTGTGTGTGTGTGTGTGTGTGTGTGTGTGTGTGTGTGTGTGTGTGTGTGTGTGTGGACTGTCGAATTAGAATTCCTCCGCGTCAACACTCCTGCCATTTTTTCTTTCATACAAGGAAAAAAGACTAACTTTTATTTCTATATAAAACTCCAAAGTGTCTCATATGTCGTCTCGAGTCTCGACAATCAAATGTATACTATAATATTCTGGATTTGAAGAAGGAAATGTAATTTATGTAGCCATAATAATAATAATATGTATACAAGATAGAATCAATCTAGATTCACTACTTGTGTCATGTGTATTTTCTAGATGAAAAAACAAACGTGCATAAATATGCAATATCTATATGCAATATATTTTTACATGCTTGCTCCTTTTTGTACTAATCGATGTTTATTTTTCTTTTGTTATATTTCCAGGTGAGTTTTTCTCTCTCTCTCGAAAAAAAAAAGTTCTTTATCCCAACTTTTGAATTGATTGTGCTGATGAGAATATTGATTGATCTTCATTCGAGCACTGCACTCTTCGTGTCCTTTGGCAAGTTGAAGGGTAAGGTCATTGCATCTTTTCCATTGATTCCGCAAAAATTTCATTTCATTAGCAACAATAGCTCGGAGATATTATTTCCCTGAAATAATACGCAAATGACATGTTCACAAATTTTCAATGTATGCGCGCATTCTTATCATGTATAAGTTCACAATTTTTTTAGGGTGTCCTAATTCCATACAATTTGAAACAATTTCATTTCATTTGACTCATATATACATATACCCACAACAGTCCACAATTTCTTACCGCATCTATCGGCATTCCCCTTTCAATCAATTCCTTGGGATTTTTGTTATAACTTTTAACTTTCCATTGGACATATTATGTAAGGTATTATAAAACCTAAATCAACACCACCTGCTTCCCTTGGAGTTGAAGCTGACATTGTCATTGTCCAGGTATAGAGATCTTTCATTCACGATCTTACCAATGGATCGATAAATTAATAATGAATCAAAGAAGAAGACGTGTAGGTGGAAATCCTAATGGATTTGATTTTTTTTTTCCTCCTGTCAAAAGTCAAAAGTCAAACATTGATGTCAAAATCAAAGATTATGAGTCCAAAAGTTGCCGTTGTTTGTTCGCACTCTGTATAGTAAATAAGAACTTCGAGTCTGTAAAAAACACAAGAGAATTGCGCAATTACAATTATTGTACACACGCTTTTTCCATCTCAAAGTTGACATGAGTTTTATTGAGACATTTTCCTCACTAATTTCTTGAAGCTCTGTAACACATGTCAACCAACAGACGTCAAACCTGTAGGATGTTCAAAAGTACCGTTGGAGTATATACATTATGTATTTGAATCTGTATATATTTGAGAGATACATTCACATGTTATGTCAGCAGGAGCTCGGGGTGTAGTCAAGTACACACACAAGAATGTGTGTGAGTGAGAGTTCACAAATATGATAACACACGTGGTGTTGTTGTCCCAACTTTTCATAATGCATGCCTGTCCACATTCACTGGCCTTTCTTGTCCGTTCCTCATAAAATAGGAAGGAAGTTAATTGCGTGTGTGTAGGATTTTTACTCACACACGCACACATGAATTTGGAAGTTGCTCTAATTATGACAATTGTTGGACGCTGGAGAGTGCGTGAGTTGATTGGTCTACAGATTGAGATGAGAGGACAAGTTTAAGATATTTCATGTATTTAAATCATGATCATCTCAAAATGATACATAAAAATCTTCAAACACGCTGTTACAAATTCATTTAAATAATTTTTATCGAGGACGCGCAACGAAAAACACACACATAATTTACAATAACGTCAAGTAAATAGACGGAATATGTTCCAATATTTTGATAATCAATGAAATTTATGAGGATTTTCAAAGGTCTTCACTGGAGGCTACTCAGATGATTGAGAGAATTCATTAGATTACAATTTACATGTCGAGTCTGAAGTCTGAACACGGTCACAGTTTTCTGTCTTTCTACTGTTGAAAAGAAACATGCAAGCAAGTTAAATGACCAGTATGAAAATAGGAGACATGATCATTTTGAGAACATCCGAAACGGAAGGAAGAGTGGACAGAGTAAAGGTGAAGAGGGATTTGGAACCCTTGAAAGAAAGATAAGGAGAGGACTTGCATGCATGTGTATTTTTATCCATGCGAGAGAGAGAGAGGGAACTCAAAAGTGAGCCCTTGGAGAGAGGAATTGCATTTTACGGACAGATTGGATTGAATTTGTGGTCAGTGAAATAGAAAAATATCCGAGGATTTTATATGTGACAGTCTAGTCATGACCTGATGGAGCTGATGGATGAGAAACATGGACACATAGTTTTCCTTTTCTCACTCAAAATAGAAAAAGTTCACCATACTGATAGTGAGAGTGGACTGAAAGGCCAAGAATTGAAAGGAACTCTTGGTTGCAATGTAAGTTTGAGAGTCTATAGTCTATATACATACAACCGATCCAGTTGTACATTCCCTATACATATAGTTCTCATACTCCGTCAGTATAAAGCCATAGCATGTGTTTCAAAAGGATTTCCCTTCATGCTTGTACTTAAAAAGAGGTTTAACCGTAAGGTATAAACATATGTGGACAATTATGTAGGCATTTGGATTGGTTAAAATAGAAGAGGACACATTGTTGAAGAGGAGAAAGAAAGGAAGAAAGAAAGAGAGAGAGAGAGATAAGAGAGAAACCTGAGTAGTATTAATGATTTCTATAAGTGGTGACGCAAAGGTTATTGCAAAAGCTCCTCAAGCCACTACTTAATTTGAGAGTGGAGTCTCCTGACCATTTGTCAAGTCTGTCGGAACTAAAAACTCCATCCAATGAACTGATGAACTGTCTCCCGCTTCTGACCTTCCGTTTCTCTATATTTCTCTCTTGGAACTCGTTTCGAGTACTTCCCATAGTTTGGCTATCTATCCAGTTTTGTGAGAACTCTGAACTTTGGAAAAATGTCATTTCCTACTATTTCTTTCTCTCCCTCTCTCTCAGTATGCTGGAACTGTACACATCCATGTCTCTCAGTAAAGGAATAGATATCAGGAGATTGACTTTTCTAAATGATTGTATGTGACGACAGGATTCAACATCCAACAGTCCAGCTTGTTCCAACTTTCTTCGTCTTCATCGTCTTCTTCTACTTTTTTCCCCCTTTGTTTTCCTCCGTGCTCAAGTTGGATGGTTTCATGGTGAATGGGACTTGTCAAGTTTTGGAGTCGACGAATGTATGATGGATGAATGATTAATTATCTTGCCTGCATGCCCTCCAATATATCTGTATATTCTGTACGATATACCCTAGGAGTTGTTGGAAGTAAGTCTGTACCAGGAAAAAGTATAGTTTTTGTTTAAAAAATGATGATATTTTTACACGCTTTCCATTTATTTCCACTGAGCATATGGGCATTGATTACATTACATTAATTAATTACCGGATTAACGTTTCTTCGAGGATGATTTTCACTATCCATCATAATGGAATTCACAGACGCAAATATGCTCAATGCTAATCGTGCAAATTTTAAATTTTTTGTTTTAAATAACCACAACTAATTCTCTTCACTGCGGGGGAAAAGTGGTCTTTGGAATTTCAAAATCCGGATCCAAAAAATCCTTTCTCCTTTTCACACATTTCTCCATGTCATTCTCTCTTGTCTCGGTCATGATTGACACACCAAGATGGAGAGTTGTCACAAGACATTCCTCCGATCTCACATTCTCTTGCCCTGTTACAATGTGTTGATTTCCCACATCCTATTATTTCCATGTCCCTTTTAGCTCTGTTCACAGTCTCATCTATTGATTTGATTTGGAAAAATGAGAATTTATCTCGGCATTTCCTCTCTCTCCAATATGTTGTAGGTACATTGTACACTCAGTATTGAGACCATTAAAATGATTTCAGTTGTAAATTTCAAGTATGCAATCTCTCAAGTTAATTATGCTCTCGGTGTGTACATGTAATTTAAGAACATATGTGTGTGTGAGGGATTTTTGCTGGCACCCCCAAAAAATATGTCGTAAATGAGGGAAGAATAATTATGTAAGAGAGTGACATGAAGGCTTCATTGACAAATGCATCAACTGACAACAACAAAGTTGGATTTTGAGCTGGAAAAAAGAGATTTTTCTCTTTCCTGTGCTCCCACAGTTTTGTGGATCGTTTTGTTCTTCTTGTCTCTGACTGTGTGTGTGTGTGTATTTAGAAAAAATGTACAAGTCCATTTAACGTACTCAACATTCAAATGTCTGTGAAATATTTCAGTATTTTCCTTTTGTCTGTCCGTCTCTTACTATATATAGAGTTCAATTTACTGTTCCGTACTGGTACTGACTTATGAGTCCTCATAATATATATATACATATATATATTCTTTACGAGTTTAAAATAATTTTACATGCTATTATGCTATTAATGCTATTAATGTGGAGCATGCATATACGTTAGAACAATAACAATGGACATAGTTTTTCTCTTTGGCGGTTCAATAAATAATGAATTACTACATAATATACACTGGGTTTTTGCTAGATTTATATTATTTGACATTTGAGGAGTTCGGTATGGAGTATAAAGTTATGGAGTGCGTAAGTAAATAAGAAGGCCTGTCTATATATGTTTCTCTATATTTGTGTGTATTATTGAATATATTGAAAACTATCAATTCAATTGTATAAATTGGCAGTGTGTGTGTGTGCTTTTGGCCTACTTTCTAAATTTTCCCGATCGTGCGAGTCACAATGATAATTTTGCATAATTTTTTTTTACGAGGTCGATTATTAATTACTTCCTATTTTTATAATAATAACAGTCTCAATTTTGTTCTTTCTATTTATACAAATACAATCACAATTATTACTATAAAAAAAAATGTGTATTGCGTGACATGTTACGAGCTCAGACGACATATAAATTTTTATTATGAATGAATTTTATTTATATAGACTTTTTTATACGTTGATACAGAAATTATTATTATTATTATTGAGGAAATGCATAAGAATATTACAGCATCGAAATTTCATTAATTGAAAGCTCAGTTGTTTGAATATGTATAGTCAAACCTAATCCCGATATTTTTAGTTATTTATGTATGGATATAGGAATTAACTGTTGAATTGAACATAATTTCTTTCTTTTTTCCCCTAAATGTGTGAAAAGAGATGAGAGTTGAAAGAAAAAAAGTGAGAGTGCAAATCCAATGTATGTATATATGTGTGTAAATATGATGACTTGTGTGTGACTTTTGACAGAGCCAAAAATAAATTGCAATTCGAGATAGACAAAGAAGGATATGGAATGACGTCTCTCATGTCCCTTTTTTTGAGGATGAGGACTACGACAGACAGACATTATTCAAAGAGTCTCAAAGGTTTTCCATGGTAGACAAGAAGACACCCCCTACTCATGACTTGGCTCATTTACCACCAGTACTAAAAGCTCACTAGCTCCATTCCTAAATAAATTATGGTCTCTATATACTGTATAAAGTCATCGGTATAAAGTCAAAGGATTCTACTAGTAATAGTATAGTATGCATGAATTGTACACTACACACACGAAAAATCCAGCCAGACTTTTAAAGCATGTATACAGATAAAATAAATACACACATTTTTTTAGAGGAATCACACAACTTTTTTGATTTCTTCAACTTTCAACTCCATCCCAAGTCCGGCATATTTTTACACAGAAAAAAAAATTGTGATGGGATGATTCTAAATGTAAACAGACGTTTCAATTCAGAAGAAAATCCACAGAATAAACATGAATTTGAAAGGCAGAATCATATACATAGTTAGTTGTACATGGTTGTAGCTATCGTATATAGAGTAAAAGAAAGAAGAAGAAGAAGAAGTAGGAAAATGCACCACGTGCTTGTGCCCGCCTTGGTATTTTTTTTTTTTTGATGTAAAGAGCAAGAATGAATTTGAGTTTGTGGGGGATTCTTTCTTTTTTTCCTCACTCACAGTTCTCTCTTCACTGAGCTATGTGCTCTGTCTCCGTGCCGATGATATGGCGATTTGTGATCGTCACTTTTGGCACTTTCCTGGCAGTCTGCCCATTACTCTTCTTCTTCTTCTTGATTGCCTCCTCTTGGCTCTTCTTTTCTTGTCCTTGTCTTTTCTCTTACCCCCTCTGTGCCTTCATCTTCATCATGTTGGTCGGAAAGAGTTTTGGAGGTTTCCATAGTTTTCAATACCACATTGAAATAAGTATCCCAATGCATCCCCAAACCCCATACGTCTCAATGTGGTTTATTTTACTAATATAACTAAATCCGCCTGGAGTGTCTACAAAAGCATCACACGTCTTCACAATTTGACAGTGTGATACAACAAAACGGAAGCATATAAAATTTACCATACAAAATGAACTACATATACCACATAACAATATTTAATTACATATTGACTACTAATACGAGAACTTCCTTTGGATAATTTTAAATACATGGTAAATAAACTTGTGAGTAGCTATTTTTGTGTGTCAATGTCTCTACACTTCATTTCTAAAGCGCTGTTTCCATTTGAGAGTTGCATTGTTCATATATTTAATTGAGGCTATTTAAAATTAAAATACAAATATTTGCTTATTTATCTCTGTATATATTTGGAGATGGTTGCGTGTACTTTTGGTCTGAGCAAAGCAAAGGTTCGTGTATATTATGTGTATTAAATATCAGACTCTCTCGAGTAGGTACTTGTATTTCATATCTCGGATATAGTAAAGCCCAGTTTATAACTCGTATCGATTGATATCACAGTGCAAAAATATTATCTTTGAAAATAAATGCATTTCGTCATTGAGCTCTTCCCTTTACAAACCGTCCTATCCGTACCAGTCATAAATATAGTTACTGAAGAGTATACAAAAGTTATACAACGAAACCATCATCTACACTGTCGAGTTTACACAGATAGAGAGAGAGAGAGAGTGAGAGCGAGGTATTTACAAGTATGTAGTTTGGTTGAGTTTTTGTAAACGTTTTTTGTGTAAAATTTCATGACATTATTTACTCAATTGATGGAATCTGTGTGTAGTGTATGCATGTGCAAATAACCGTTTAGATATACGATATAATTGTATACCTATAATTGAGCTACGATTCTCCTATTAGTAAAGAGACGTATTGAGTTGACCGTCAAAAAAACAAAGTGAAGCCATTGCATGATGGGACAGAAATGGGAGGGGACTGAGTAATAATTATTCATGATTTAGCATTAAATGCACAAGTTCAGGAAATGTGGAATTTAGGTCGTCAATCATTTCAGAGTGAATCATAGTAGTTATTATTCCATGTTTGTCCAGACTTTTGACTTTGGTTGCAGTTGGGAATCATGCAATCGAAATTGAAATTTACATTGACGGAGTTTTTTTTTTTTGTTACATGAGCTTTCATTTTTTTTCCATAGAATAATCCATTTTAGGCACTTGTAGAGTTGAGCGAGTGTGTGTGTAAATTTATACAAAAAAATATAAAGAGTCTGGATCAATTATGATGTTGATTTGGGTAAATTTTGAGCCAGCTATATTATCAGTGTTTTATTTAGAACGTGTGGATTTTTAGATGAATGTCCATCATATAGCAATTGGCATGACATACAGTTACAGACGTCTAGGAATAGGACGAGAGCTTGAACATTGCAAATAGTAAATAAAAAATATCAAGTTTGTATGTGGGTAAAGTAGGTAGCCGCTTTATTTTTTTTATTTCCCCGTGATGGTTTTGTCAGCTGTAATCTCACTCACACCCAACTCCATGTTGCCACCAAAAAAAAAGAAGTCCCTTTATTTACCTTTATTTGCTAATCTTACAGTAGACGAGATGACATGTTGCTTGTACTTATACGTATGGTGACTTGTTTGTTTATTATTATACCTGAAATTAAAATTGTTATTTTGTTCAACTGTGGTTTATTTGTGTTTGGGTAGAGTTATTTCATATTGTTCATCAAAAAGAAAACGTGCTCTCGCACTTACACGCATGTATACTCTCCAGCAAATAATTATTTAGAAAATTGAAAAATGGATGAATGAGCTAATTTTATTTATAAATAACAACTAACAACTAACTGTATTATGATTCCTTTTCCATCAGTGGGATTTTATGGTCTATATATAAGTAATACAGTAATTTCCATTATCGATTATGTTCATAAATAGGTAGGTAGGGACTTGTGGTATGCTCAATCATCTAATCGCCATTACAAAATTGGTTTATTTGTATTTGGTAATGAGAATATATGTATTTTCATATTGCACATGCCATTACGTGTCAAAAAACAAATAGATAAATAAATGTTTATTTTTCTTGAGTGATATTTACATTTTAGCTGCCATTGAGTTGTAAAGTTTTCGGTTTGTTAGTTGGGAATTTGATGATGATCGCACACATGTAATCCAGTATATTTTTTGTAAAAACGTATTAACTCTTCGACGATAGCACACCACACCACAACCAAATAGTAAAAAAGGCAGAGTCCATTACATACTGATTTGTAAGAAACCGGAGTTATGTACTGACTTTCTTTCTGTGTGTTTAAGACTTCCTGATGAAAGTCCAAAGCTCATGTAACAGGGATACAAAAAAACATAATGTCTATGTGGAAATGTATATGAGTTTACTATTACTGTATTTCCAGCTTGTGCAAATATCCCATCGACGACTACATCAATTAAACATTTTAAACGGCAATTAATTACGAGAAATGTGTGTTTGAGGACCTTGAAACTTGTAGCCACAGGTTAGGTTTGTACCTGTATATTAATCAATCCGCAGTACATACACACAGAGTACACAAGTACACACTCACGTCAGACACTGACATTTTATTTCCAAAATCGCTCATGTGTACAGTATATACAGTGTAGATATTTTTGCACACATGTGTTTGATTGGGAATTGGAAATAAAATTGAGTGCAAATTTTCAAATGAGTTGGATTGTGGATTTAGTACAAAGAGGCTCATCATTCTTTTGCCATTTCGATTGATTTTATTGAAATATTTAAACATTTAATAATCGGGAAACATATTCACGTATCGTATTTACAGACCTCTTTTGATTGATACGTATTTTATCATTTGGTTGTGTCATGTACATATATGGGAATGTGATGCAATTTCATGCACTCCATTATTATTTCCTATGTGATCGTCATATGACGTACACGTTGAAGCCTAAAAAGTGTCAGACACGGAGAATATTACCTGGATTTCAGAAATCGTAGACACGATGAAACCAAATGACAACAAACTAGTAAATTGGCAACTCATAAATTGAAAATGATGATTTGAAAAAAAGGCTTTATCAAGAATTGTTACTTTTTTTTAATGTGAAATTTCAATACGAATTTTAAATGTACAAACTATATCTGTATATCTGTATACGATATACGATAGACAATGTGATGCAAATCATCATTGTGTTATCTTTCCATGGACAGATTAAGCTGATTTTAAATATCTGTAGTAATATACTTTCATTGATTTTGATTTTGAGAGTATTACTTCTGCACGGGTTTTTACATGTAAATCCACTCAATAAATTAGTAGCCAGTTTTGCAAAAAAAAAAAAAAAGTAATAAAGGTAATTTTTAGTATACTTTTTGTTCATTTATAGTATAGCCAATGTCGGCATCGGCATCCGTATCGTTGCCATTTGTCAGTTTTTCCCATGGATTACATATATTAGTGTATTACTCCCTGTGAAATCCGTTTTGAAACGATATACATAGTACATGATGACAGACTTTGGAATATGGTTGAGGAAGAGAAATTGAACACCCTTGGGTAAAATGAAACTCAAAATGAAAGCGTGAGTGCATGGGGAAGAGAGAGAGAGAGAGAGAGAGAGAAAATCAATTAAGCCGTTTTATTTTGTTGTACACAGACCAGTATTTCAAAAATGACGTGTCCTCTTCATATGTGCACTCACTCGCTCACGAGGAATATGTATCTGTATGAGATACCATCATATCATACGATATATGTATTCACAAATTCCCCTGGTGTATCTGTATGTATATGCAAATCCTTTGATGCTCATGTGTAAATTTAGGAAGAAATTAGTCATTTGCATATACCTCACGTATGTATATGTTGCATGAATTATCGTATATGGTGGAACCAACTTTTCACTGTGTGTGTGTGTATTGATATTTACTCAAGTAGACTCATGTTTTGACCAGCTAAACCAAGTTCAAGGTCTGGAAAACTAGAAACTAGAAACTAGAATTGCTACAGTATAAAATGCAAAATCTAAAGAGTGAGTCTCTTTCTTCCCGTCTTTCTATTGTACAAAGGTACGGCCATTCAGGTTTCAAGTTATTTGCTAAATATATTATGCATCCTATATAACATGTACCTGTACCACATCAAGTGACGAATATCCAATCAATAATCTATATACAATACAATGTGTATATTGATTTTTTCAAAACGATGAGCTCTCTCCATGGTATAATGAAAGGAAATGAAATGAATGAACGAATGATGGGAATGTGTGTAGATTTTCAGGAAATGATGTTCACTAGACTACTAGATTTTAGAACTATTTTATAAAAATACCGGATTTGTATGTAGGTAATATGATTTCCGGCCTTCTTGTTGTCTGACATTTGACATTGTCGGCGGAAAAAAAACACACACACACGTTTTCATGATGTCTATATATTCATTTGCAATTTGCAATTCGTAATTGCAATTTCCAAATGTTTTCCTGTACAATACAAATTGAAATGCTGTTCAAGGCAATTTGAGAGTTTAGCTACGAGATCTGTACATAATAAAGTTCAAATGGAAAAGTTGAAAAAAGTAAGTTAAATCATCCATCTTCCTTTGTTAAATTTACACTTGGATTGAAAATCTTCTTTCAAGTTGTTTTGCGTGATTAGTCAACATCCTATTACGAAATTATCACATTTTAAAAATACGATATTCATATCTAATTACACTAAGGACTGTGCGCTTTTTGCTTTCAATCAGTCATCATTTTCATAGGTAGATTGAATAACTTTGTGAAAATTCACAAATACATATATACATAGGAAGCTAAAATACCAGACTCATATGTATAGTACTTCTGTTTACAGTATGTACGTATATGAATAGACTTGCGGTGTTTACACACGATGTACGAAGCGGTGCTTGTTCTCATTATTATTGTTAGTGATAAAGTGTGTTCAAATTTTTTTTTTTTCTGTGTATTCATTTAGGAAAAGACATGTATATGTATATATATGCATCGTAAAAGTTATGTACTTACTCTATAATGTTGTGGCATTGCGGCATAGCTTTTTACACGTATATTAATATTCCAGCTATAATATATTGAAAGGTTTTTTTTTGTCACAATTTTTACACACAGCTTAATTCTTTTCTGCACTTTTTTTTATAGGTATATAAGGTAGGTTTAGGTTTCGGTGTGAGCTTTTACATGAAAATTTTGAATAGGGAATAGTAAATATTACATGTACATGTGGAAGATAGAGAAAGAGAGAGAGACTGATGTACTATACAAATCTCATTTAAATGCTTCTTGGCACTGTCAATAGCCCAGCAAGGTCACCTCACGCGACAAGCGATTGTTAAGTGGCATTCACTCTTTCTCAGTTCGATCTGTCGACATTACGCTCGTCCGTGACTAGACTCCTTGCATTTATACACGAGCATGTATAAATTTTGTATAATGGATTATGCATTACATGTATGTATATCCGGGGATTTCTCGTCCATCACACACACACACACACACAAATATTAATATGCATCGCACCTTTTTCCATGTGCGAAAAAATATCCAAGTGAACATAATGTACCTACATACCTATGTAAATGTATGTATGAGAAGTAAAAGTAGAAAAATGATAAAGATAAACCATAAGATAAATACACACATAGCCGACCGACCGACCGCCCGCCCATCCCCTTCCTTTTTCAGACTTTTGCAAATTCCGCCTATATCACAGCAATCCATCAACTTTTTTTGCGCACATTTTCATCATCATCATCATCATCATCATATAAATATTTTCCTCCATCAGTTTTTCCGTATTTTTTTCTCTCATCTCTCTTCAAGACGATATTATATATAGGTTCATGCAGCAGGCGTTGAAAAAAATCAAAGTATCAAGTTTCCCCGAAACAAAATTGCAAAAGGGTGGTGAAGGAATGAAATTACAGAATTTATTTCAATGGAAATAGTAGAATTTTTCGGACAGGTAAATATAATAAATTCAAAGCAATAGAGAGGTTTTTTTACTTTGAGTTTTTCCTCTCTTTATTATTCGCTTTGAATTTGAATGTTTCTCGTTTGGTATTGTGCATTCTGCATGGAATTTTAAAAAAAAAGTACAAGTATATGCACTTAAATACAGATAGATGGATGGATGGGATTCTTGTCACTGCAATGATTTCCTTGTAAGCATATTGCATATATGTACATGGACGAGATATGGGTATATTTGTATCTGTATATATCGTTCTTTTGACGGAAAGAATGAAGGATGATGACGGAGGGACCGCCTTTATTCTTTCCTTTGTTGTCCTTTTGTACATATAAAGCCTATACCCGTATTCTTTTGTCCCTATACTATGTATATTTTTTTTTTCATCCTTCTCCACTTGTACTCGTTTTTTTATCCAGCTCTCGGCTTTTTGGCCTTTCCTCGTTTTTACCTCATCCGTCTTTCATTTTTCATTTGCAATTTGCAAATAAATAAAAAACGAAAGAAAGAAGGAGTCTGCTTATTCGTATTCATGCATTGTTATCAAACTGCATAAGAACCGACTACACTTGTAAAGCTCACGTTTCCCATTATTGTATGCATTGTGTGCTAAAAAAGAACTTTGTGACTTTAAATTCATGCGTATATGTACAGCGGGCTTCTTTGAAATTTCCATGCAGACCCCTGAATATACGTTTTACAAGAGCATACGAGAGAGAAATGGATAATATTCTTTTGAGAAGGCCTATATTGTATATACACTTGACAAAGTACAAAGTGTTTTGCAATCATAATGGAATGAGGAGCTCACTTCTTTTTTTTACTCCTCACCTCAATTCATCGTTTCGTAGATTATCATATGGCAATACTAATCCTATTCATCCGGTGCAGCAAAGTTTTTTTGTAGGTACCTATTTTGACACTCGCGCAAAAAATATGCCATAATATACACAATCAACAGTCAGTCTAGTTACTTTTGCACTTGCTCGCGAAAACAAAACTCCTTATTCCTCACGTTTTATCGTTATCGTGTGCGGCTCCTCACGTTTTTTTTCCTTCGTCCTCCTCCTCCTACTTTTACTTATATCAGTTACAATTTTCACGTTCATTTTAACTTAAATATAAAATATCATCACACCCGTTTAAAGTAAACAATTTTGACTTTTTTTTTCCTGTCCAAGTTCCGCCTTGTCCATCTTCTTGCCGACCATCAAGACACGCTAAACAAATAATTTTTGACTAATCAGAGTTCCTCAAAGTTGTATGCAGAATCCCTTGTGTTAATGCCCTTCAAATTGCAATGTTGAAACATAATACCTATTGTGGTGTTAGAGGGAAAGATGATCTCACTCGTTTTAATATTTGTTTAGTGTTTGCATTTTGAAGAGTCTAATTCGTGTTTATAATAAATTTTCGACAGAGTTGAGTTATCAGAAATGAAAAGGAATTGGAACTTGATCATTCTATAATGTTTGCACAAGATGTGAGTGAGAGTATATATTTTTACGGGGGTACATGCATACATAGTTGGATGTTATAGGTCAGTTAAAATTTTGATGGGCAATTCCATAGCAATTGGTTTGTAAATCCTACATGGAAATATGAAATGTTAAAGTAGGTTTACAATCATTTGATTGTACTTTGAAAAATGGTATAAGGAACGTACCGGAATATTGAACAGATTACAGATCGATTTGATTGGCTCACTGTTAAAAAAAAGAGAGATATTGAAAAACCTTAGCCCACATTGCAACTGCGAGTGGTGTTCAGAATTTAGAAGAAGAAAAAAATATCAACGTAAAGAGAACAGAGGCAAATGACTCAAGAAGAATAAAAGTGCAATTCGATGCAATCATATTTCATTTGACCGTCTCTCTCTCTCTCTCTCTCTCTCTCTCGCTCTCTCGCTCTCTCACTGTAGTGTGTCAGTCCATTATCAATTACACATTACATTTACTCTCGGCACGACCACTGTTCAACAACTATACACAAGTTGAAGTCAGTCCAAAAAAGCAAAGGAAAAAATCCATCAACTAACGATGTCATTCATCTTCACCTTTTTATGAAATTTTGTCTGAGGTGGTTGAACGAACGAGAGAACGCTTTTCGCTCATTACACAATCATTTTTGCTAAAATTCTACGCACATCAGCTACGCAATTAAATTATACAATTAAATGTAGTTTCCACTTTTTTGTTCACTAAAGTCAATTCGTCCATACGAGTAAAATTCTCAGCGTAAAAAATTGTAACAGCGTCTTCATTTGGTAACGAAACACTCAAATGTAGTCTTAATTAGTATTTGTGAGTATACAAATTAACTCGAGCCAGATTTAAATGGACATTTTTGTTAGTCTTAACTTATAATAAATATATGTATACACTTCACATACCCCCGTACTTTCTTACTGTGAGAATATTTAAATAGATGTTGACCGGAGGAACCATACTAATAATAATAGTACAAAATAAGAATAATTGTAAGCGCTCCCTTTCGTATTTGTATTGTTTCAGTGCATTTAGGATTTGTACTCTGCCAAAAATGTATTTGCTCAATTATTATCACGTGAAACGAAAAATTTGAATGACTCTGATAATTTGAAGCAAGGTAGAAACATGATACAACATGTAAAATATGAGCTTGGGATGATATTCTTTGACCCCCTCTACTTCTGTTTCTTCTCCAATCTCTGCGATCACAACAACAAAATATTTGAATTATTATTGTATAACTCACCCCACAATTTTCTCGTAGTAATCCGATAATGTGTAAGACAACGAATGAGCTTTATCGGAATGTGTGTATGTGTGTGTGTGTGTGTGAAGTTCATAGGAACTCATAATTGGGATTTTACAGGTGGTATTTAGCGGAATTGAGGTGAAGGCAACCATGTTCGACTGAATTATGCCTTCTTTTTTTTCATACTTCATAAGATGTGACTGTATAATATGTTCTTTGCATATATTCCTTTCCTAATTCTTTTTATTTTTCAATTTGATTTTATTACATATATCTATATACCATGTGCATAGCATACATGTGTGAGTATAGTTCTTTTTGCGAGACTTTCATACTCTGACTCACACAATTATAAAATTTAACCCCATTCATACGAAGATTGTAGTTTTGAAAATGTGCACAGGGAGTGATATATACTAGTATACATACGTGTGTCCATGACTCCGGTCATTTGCGCTTATAACACAACAAAACTTGTAAATCTATATACATTATTTGCAGTAGTATATATGAAGTTTGACTATAGCACACGTCGAGAGTTTTTGTTTACATTTTTTTATGTACATTTATTGTTTGTTGTCGTCGTGTAAGTGTAAAAAGCGTCAGCGCCCAAGTAGTTTTTTAAAGTCACGTTGAAATAAATAGTGGAATTTATTTATTTGGTTGGAAAAATGTCGAAAGGATGATGATTAATCAAAATCATTTGTATATATTCATTTCAATTTCAATTTTTCTTAAAGCAGTATATATCTTAACTTTATGTATATAGAATGTTATACACACTCTCTGACATTAATTGCTTTGGATTTGCCCGAATATTTTATGTGTTTACGTAAAGAATTATATTATAATATTGTCTTTTTGTTGTGTGTGTTCCATCATGATGGAATGTTAAATGTATATGGTCACCACATGTGAGGAATCGGGTCGATTCGAAACGTAAAGGTAATGTAAAGGTAATGTGTATACATAGTATGTATACATATACAGTCGAACCAATCACGTGAGGGACTAAAGTTTTAATTACTTAAAGATGAGTACACATGTGTAATAAACAGGTATATCTAATATCCACATCTGTATACACACATTAATGATAAGATATGTGAAGCAAGTGTGTGTTTACCCGCATATATACATTCCACCATTCAGCTGGATATAATAAAAAAAACCCAAGTCCCCAAGACCTTTTAGGTGCTTATTGGACGTGTTTTTGTCAATATTTTATAAACTTTTTGGAATTCGGTTTTTTCTTTAGAAAATCAACAACTTGTTTCTTGGCAAGAGAATCGCTTATAGTGACAGTCATTGTAAATTGTGTGTATTCGTCTTATTTACGTTTTATAATAATGTTCTCATTTTTTTGATAGGCTAATAATAAAGGTAGGTAATTACCCAAGTTAATATAGTGAGACATAGTGAGACAATAAGGGGATGATAAGTCGGTATAGTATGAGTATGAGAGAGTTTCAAATATTACATCATATATACTGCAGCTACCGTCTTGTTACTTAACACAAATATACGCTGCAGAAGAAATGAAAAACATTTTCCCTTTGTGTGTACACTGTACATGCAGAGACATTCATTCATACATACATTCATATGGTACGAAAAACTGCGTGTGTGTGTGTGTGTGTGTGTATGTGTATATGTATACATATATGTATACATACCTATATCATGTTGGGTTGGAATTGAAATTACGTAACAAGTACAGAAAAGCAAATAAGTATATGTAAAGGCATTTGTATTTTGTATATTGATATTTGTAAAATGATCCAGCTCGTTTGATGGAACGGTTGATAAGGATGATATGCGAAAGGAATAATAAAGTAGGCATTAAGTGCAGTGGAGCAAAAAGAAACCGATTTGGATTTGCATTTGAATCGCGACGGAAAAATGCATTTAAAATGTTCCTTCTTTAATCTTGACAGGTATTTTCTCCTTTAAAGGAGTTCTTCATTCTCTCGGTATAGTTTTTTTTATTTGTACATTTTCCACGAGCACACCAAATTAAATGGGATCCAATTTTCTCTCTACTCCACTCTATACTAAATATAGAGTTGGATAACTATACATCTATATTAAGATATGTAGAATCGTCGCTGTCTCCTTCTCATCCGAACCAGAAATCACATTGAGTATTTTTCAATCTCACCTCTTTTTTTCCCTTTTTGCTCTACACAGGTGCAGAACTGCACTTATTGAAATCAGCATCAGCAAAATCTCATGATTGAATGACTGCATGCGCTGATCAAAGAAAATGAAATATATATACATATATATGTGTGAATGCATGTTCTGTTACCTTCAATCAAACTGGTTTTTATTTTTTCCAATGTGTATCAACTTGGTTTGAAACTTTGCCCATTTTATTTATTGCTTTTCGTTTCGTATTGATATTACAATTGCTACAAATAAAAGCATACAATATATTTGATTGTACCTATATGGTTGAGTATGTATAAAAATAAATTGTACATACCTATATATAGGTATTACAGATTACATCTGTAGTGAGTCTTTGATCCAATTTCGTAATAGCTTACTCCATGAGGGATACTCGATATTTTATTTACAACAGGAGAATCTATACTGTGCATGTATAAATTCTATGCGAGATTTAAATTAATATGTATCGATGAATATATGCGTCTTTTTTCACGTTACATTTTTCACACGATGAACCCGTCTTGAATTTAAATAAAAATCTCACATAATTCATATTATAATTTACAATGATTTTAAAATTGCCAAGAAAAAATGTAAGTACATAAGGTTTTTAAAAAAATCCCTTTTTGTACTTTGATACTTCTTTCGTCAAGCTCCTATATAGGGACACGCCCATTTCTTTACTTGCGGTCAAGTTCCTGTATCTGGCTCAAGTTGTTGACTTTGGCTAAAAACACTTTCATTTCATATGCAATATGTGTTTTGGGGTGAAATGAAAAGGAACTTTTGAATAGGTCAGGTAGTTAGTTACTTGGCTTGGGAGTTCATTTCATAAATTGCTTCACAAAGGGGGTGAAAGCATAATATATGTACATATATACTTAATTTATTTCACTTCCACACTATACTATATGTTTTGTACCACCACAACAATAATAACAAGCTTGATTTGTAATAGTAATAAGTAATAATATTGTGTGTACAAACTTGTAGAAGTAAACAAGTCATTTTTATGTGTACAAAAGACTCGAGAGTTGACTACACAGTAAAATAAATATTTTTTGTATATCTTTTATTTTGCTGTATTCACCATTATCGTTGAAGTATAGTCTTTGAAAATTATTTTTAACCGTTTCAGACAGAAAGTAAATAAATTTTTTATTATTATAGAAATTGAAATTAGGAAATATCTGTGCCGTTTGGATGATTAAACGTATACCATTTTAGATACAAATTCCCTTAGCTACTGTGTAGGTATTTGCTCGTGTAAATAAATGGTAACCACATTTAGAGTAGCACGTCTGCATGGATACATCTTCATATAATTTAGTGTATTTATGGTTGTATTTCTTTGTGTAGTATTTATTTGTTGATCCCTCATTAGACCCAATTGTATACTAATAGCATAATTTGAATCAAGTTGTGTATTTGCAAATTTTGAATCAGAATTTCGTACATGCCATTTTATTTGTGTTTAAACTCCACAAAATGTGTAGTTACATTTTTTTTTACATTTTCATACAAAAAAGTTTTGTACATATTTACTTGGCAGTTCCGAACAAACGAATTGACATTAAATCGTAACTCATATGAAATGTCTTGAGAATTGTCGGTTTTCGTCCATTAGTGTACCAGCTGAAGTTGAGACAAAACAAAGGAATTGGAAAGAAGTGAAGGAGGATCGTCCTCATTTCCAATTGTATAATGTAAATGTATCATATAGTAAGGGTAGACGTGTACACGTACATCTGTATTTTTGTTGTGGTTTTAATGTGAAGTGTTTGAGTGGGAGAGTCTCGCACACTGGATTGCGTCAAATTTCCGTTTTCCTTTCTGTATATTATATTTATATATAAATATATGACATGAGAAATAAAAATTGCGGTCTATTATCTATTACATCCCCTATACTATTTTTCCGTACCATACCAGACCAAACCAGACGACGGTTGTATAGTCGTAGTTCACTCTCATTATCCCATACACAAATGCAATGGTAAAATGCACCACAGGATAATTACGTATTATCAAATGATATGATTTTTTTTTTTTGTTATTATTTGAACGTCCATGTCTACCGTCGTCCTACAGTATGCCAAGAGCATGTAAGAATGTATACGATAAGTATGTATATGTGAGTGAATTCTTGGTAGGGAGATTAAATGAATGACGGAGAGAAGACATGGATCCATAAGAAGTGTATTATAGGGAGACAAAAACGGTGTGTAGTGCAGTACTTACAATTTACACACGTATAACATACAATCAAATTTGAAATTATACAAAGACACCCACGAATGACCTAAACTTCCCTTATAGCATTTTCTCCATTGTGAAGTGAATGAACGTGTGTAATACAGTAAAAGAATTGTGTGTGTGCATATATTATAATATGTATACACTTTTGCCCATTGTATTGTATCGTACACAAAATCCATATATATGTCAGGAGACAAAAGCTGATAAATATTGCTTCTTAATTCCTTATAAGTTGTATACATAGTGGAACTGTCGTGCTATCGCCACTATGTATAACTAACATATTTTTATAAATTATATGCATGCGAATATTATGTACGGAATCTTTTTGATTTCAATATATACGATCGCAAGTGTGACTATATTCACTATACTCGGGGAAAAGACACTGTATAGTAGAATTTGCAAATAAAGAGAATGCGTGCCTTTTTGGATTACATATAGATTTGTTTTTGTTTTTGGAGGGGGCTATACGTAGTCCGTATAGGTATCTTCTCTTCTCTGTAAGAAAACTTTTGTCCAAGGTAATTTATTGAACCTAAGCTTTATCTACGTTCACAATCACATTTTTTCCATGGTGAATTGAACTGTTGATGTATTATTTTTTGTATTCGTGTAACTGTTTGTTTATGAAAACAAAAAATAAGCGTACAGTTTTCATAGTATGATATAATATGGGATCATTTGGAAATGTAGGTAGCGTATATATATTATTATTATGTGTGTGTGTGTGTGTTATCTAGAATCTACGCAATACTCTGCATTGCGAAAAGAAAGGGAAGGAAGCTGCTCTTGCTTTTTGGCCATATTTACGTGCATATGTTGCGCATTGTGTACGTACATGACTGTGTGGCTTTGAGTACTGTGTAATGTAAATGTATATATTATTATGTATGATTATTATATAGTCGACAAAGTGAACGGCCTTGTACAACTAACACCAACAACATGTAATGTATTGTGCTCCTTTTGCACTTTGTCTCATCATCATCATTAGTTCGTCCAATCCCAACATCATGTCATAGTCCACATCCCTTGTAATTTTAGAATTTTTCAAATGCTCGTACTCTGGTTTTTTTTTTTTTTCGTTACTATATTGACGGATTTTTTTTTACTTGCAACATTTTTCTTCTCCAATAGTTTTTTTCATTGGCAATGTTCGAAAATTGAGAGTCATCATCGCAAGTAGTGAGTGAGAGAAAAGAAGAAGGAGAACAATTATAAAGCTCTTTATCCTGTCACTCATTACATTCATGTTCTGTTTTGACAACACTTATGTTCTGACTCTTTTTTTCTTCAAGTGTTGAGTTATCGATCATTTCTCTTGTATAAATTTTCCTAGAATTGTGTGGTCTGGAAAACATCTTTGTGTTTTATAATTTGAAGGAGGGGGAACAAAAAAGATGTGGATCTGTATATAGCTTGCTTAAGTAATTAGTCCTCATTGTCAACGGATTTGGTATAACATTCTGATTTTCAATTAGAATAGTAGAACTCCATGGAGCGGAAAAGAAACTTTTTTTTTTATTGAATTCTAATGATTATGCAGACAATACGAGAGTATTTTGTATATAGTATATATGAATGAGCAGTAAATTCAAAGGAAAATGTATAAGATCTCAGTTCAATGTCCATATAGTTGATGGTAAGTAATAAAAGCGCAATAATTGGTGACTTTTGCACAATTTTCATGGCCATTTTCGGTTTTATTCTGTAACAAATACGGGTATTAACATTTAATGGCTCTCCTTTTGAACGGATGACGGATATTATTTATCATTTAAATTGTCCTACATTTTATTTATTATCGTTTTGACATATGTCTGTTCAGATTGTTTTTCCACATTAAAAGCATCACGTTGCAATATATATTGTAGTAATAATGATAACTGTAGTTTCGGCCTCTACCAAAATTCACACAATTGATTTCCTATAATTGTCTCAAGTCGTAATTTGTAATTTGTTTCACGCGTGAAGCGTAATAATTTTCCCTAACGGATGTCCTTTGCTGTAATTACTTTCAACTTAATGACTATTTGAATTGCTGAGCACATCATAACATTATCGTTATGGAGGAGCAACAATTATTTTAAGGAATCAAAGCATCTCTCTATCAAATGCTGCCGTCGTACAATTCTGTAGTCTGTAATCTGAGTCGCCATGTGATGATCCTGATTTAGAATTTAGGGTTTAGTTACAAATTACACACACAGCTCGTATTTGATTATTGTATATACTCTTATATACAAAATTTCAGCCTTGTAAAGAATCTGGAAGTGTGTTTAGTCTTGATATTTGACATGATGTAAATTACTTTGTATTGTCCTCTCTCTTTTCTTTTCTTTTCTTTGTGAGGAAAATGAGATTTTCGTATTTTAATTCATTTTGCACTTTGACATATTATTATGATTATGATTAAATATGTGCATTCATACATTTTCATTCTAATGCTCTTTTCCCTGGAAAAGGAATAATGTTTCTATTAAAGTCTATAGACAGAAGCAATTCCTTTTTCCAGAAGGGCTTGAGGACAAGTAGAAAAAAACCAAGAGATTTTGAATATGAGAGCAAAAGAGAGCAGGGGAAAGTTTTTATATGAGAGGGGAAAAAAAGCGAGGAGTTTGTGTATATATACGAATAATCGCATATCATTCTCTATGGAAGGGAGTTCATAATATTTAAAAAGGTTAGTGTCACATCATATGTCATGTACTTCATGTCATGTACACATTCTACACATTCCTTCTCATGTTAATTAAGTAGTATCACTGTCAAAAAATAACGACACGGTGAAGATGGAACTGTATTCCACAGGGAGAGAGCGAGAGAGCGAGAGGCGGGTATGAACAGGATTCCCTATGCTAACAGCCTGGAATGACTGAAATTCAGTATAGTCAGTTGTCAATGTATAGCACATATTTAAAATTTGAAAAAATGGAGAATTCATGTTAAACTTAAATGAGTTTTCATTTTGTAAAATGAAACCTTATGGAGCCGTTTTCAATTCCTTTTGAGTGTTGCTAAAAATGTGAATGGAGTAGAGAGATTGCATATGTCATACATTATTTTTGCGGACAATGGAAATTTATGTGTAGAGGATGACAAAATATTTTACTATACACATTGAACATTTAAAATTATCAAGCTAATCAATTTCTTTTTGTTGTTTTCTTTTATAGGTAAGAGTCATGGAATTATCAAATCTTCTTATCTGAAAAAATTCGAAATCTGATGGGATGAATGGAAAATCCATACTAATTTTACGGAGTTGTCTCTCAGGTTATGCATATTATATCATTCATGGAAAAAATGAACATACTCTTCACTTTGTTTCGCTTCACACTGAAAATTTATAGCAAGTGTGGGGGAGAAAGATTTACAAGTTGTATGCCAATATTAGTCATGTACCTATCGAGTCATATGCTCATATGCATTATGTATAATGTATACACATGGAAATACATATATCAAATAGTATAAATATGAGGGAGGTAAAAAACATGAATGTTCAAAAAAATTGCCCGAAAAGATCGTTACATACTTCATAGTGTGTATTATTTATTGTAATCGTTTGCATTTTTTTTTTATGAAACATGTTTACGTGTTCAAAAATTATCCTTATACTTCATATAGCTCGTTTTGCACGTCGATAAAAAGTCACTGTTCAAGCAATAAGTTGAATTCATTTATATCGATAATTTCCCATTTTCATAACTCAAATTCATATTCATTTTCTCATACTTCATATACATTTGACCCCACAGACAAAAAAATATTTAAATTGCTCACACATCAAACATGGAAAATCTTGGGAATCTTCTACACACAATTTCATACCTAAACGTCATATATTAGTATGTACATTGTACATATGTCATGCGTATTTATTTCAAGAGGGTAAATGGTAAGACCTTCGTTGAAATAAAAGGTATATAGGTAAAGCATTTGTTATTGTTTATTTATTATTTTTTGGGACGCTCTCAAGTACATACATAGTCTACAAGTGTGTAGTGGTGGTGGTGGTGTGTATTATCTGTATATATTGTAGAGGGGCTCGTCATAGAAATCGCAAATTCTCTTGAATGGTCATCATCATCGTCATCTTAATAATCCAGAGAATGTCTATTGCTATTGTGTGAGGGCAGGTACGTTGATATATTGTATATATGTATATGTGGGGTGCTCAGTGCTCACTCATTGTTAGCTATACGATGAGGTAATAATAATGAAACAGGTATTCCTCAAATCATCCAGTACATATTACATATATACTCACTAAGGAATAGAGGGAAAAAAATCTGTAATTGAGGTGTGGATAGAAAGATGGGCTTACCCTCTCTCGTTTTAACTTTCCATTTCATTTCAAGAGTCAAGAGCTCATTAAGTGTTTGTGTGTGTGTGTATATATTACTATGTATACGTACCTACATACGTTCACATTCGCCATCATTTACTATATGGGCTGTAACATTCGTCACGATAATCCAACTGAGCCTTTTAAAATCTTTAGAACTGCTATATGCATACGCACATACAGATATTCATATCGTACATGCAAGTACGTGTATTTTCATATTACATAGCTATTACATAGTAAAAGACTTATTATATACGATCATCATGACACATGGACATGGTGGTTACGTTTTGATTGCAGCTTCATAGCTTAGATATTATGTATGTTTGTGTGTGTGTGTGTGTGTGTGTGTGTGTGTGTGTGTGTGCACTTGTACGTTGGACGTAGTTCTCGTTCGTGAGTTGATTCGTAGGTCTGTAGAGCAATAGCATTCCCATAGAACAAGAAGTTGATTTCTCAATAGACGAATACAACTCGTCAACCAATAGAAACCAACACCTGTGTTCGTAATACGAACTTCGTATATGACTGCCATCATATATCATATAGCGTTTATCAGTCATGTGTGTGTGTGTGTGTGTGTGTGTGTGTGTGTGTGTGTGTGTGTAGTGACTGAACCATATAGTCTGTCTCACCTTCACCCCGGCTACAAATCACTTTTTATACATTTTTACTACCACAATCTACATTGTACAAACAAGAAATATCCTATATTTACTGGCTGTATACATATGTATGATGCATATGAATTTGCATCTCTCTCTATACAAAGATGAGGATTTCCACAATTTTTGTTGTAATATTTTGCAATTCTAATCGATGCATTTGGTCATGTTGTATGATGTGATGTGAGGTGTATGTAGTATGCATACTGATCGTTAGTTCCTTAAAGTTTGAAAATGTCATTTATAATTCGTAAATTGTAAATTGTCAATTTTTCATCGGTTCCTTTGAATACGATTGATTCCACATATTTCACATGGCTCACTTTACCTATACACCGATACATTCAATATAAATAATATAATGAATTGAAGTTACATTGTTGTTTTTTTTTTTACTTTTAAATTGTACATTGTGGTTTTGAACGAGTATATATATACTAAATTACTATACTGTCATTATTATTTCATTTTGTCCATAGAAAATACTAAAATACTATTGTGCCGTTGTATAATAATTTTTTTTCCTTTGTCCGCTCATAAATCATAATATAAAGTACATCGTATATTATATTATGTTATTGTTAGGTTTTTCGTGTAATTAATTCTACGAACCAGGAACATTTTGTAATTTTTTTTATTTAATGTTATATAATATGGGGAAATGTGGAGGGAGGGTGTCGTCTGTGTATTTATATATTTATTGTATTAAGTCATTTGAGTTTGATTTAACTGGCAGATAGAAATTTGATACACACGTAGACAGGAGTGTTTTAGCATATATAGTCAAGAAAATGACGATATAGAAATGGAAATGCCGACTCACTGATTTGTGAACACTTGTTTGTTTGGAAACCAGAAATAAATTAGAGAAGAGAGACAAAGAGACACCAAGAAGGAAAAGTTTGGAAAATCAACATTGGAAATTGAGATTATGTACATGCCTGGGAAAGTTTTTTTTTCCTTTCATAATTAGTACAATTTAGAGTTGAAACATTTGACTTGATTTTGGTGAGGGTTACATCACAAGAATGTTCATCTGCCGCTGATGGTCTGCAATGCACACACATACACACACTGTTTTTTTTTTTTTGGTATATGAGTCGTCGAGAAAGAGATAGACGACATCGTCAACGACCCATCTTTTACCCTTCCACACACACACACACACACAGACACACAGACAAAAACTGCCTGACTGAGAAACCTAGTATAAAAGGGATTTAAGATGCATCTTTAAATCCTTTTGCCTGTGAGCTATGTATGTGTGTATTTCTGCAATTGTCTTTTCTTGGCTCCTCATGCATGCGTGCTTTGGCTGTGATCATCATCATGAGTGCATCTGTATCTGTAATGTGTGTAGAATTCTGTAGATGCACACATGTAAATATTTTTAAAAAATATCCTCTGTCCTATTTTTGAATACAAAATAGTTGAGAGTGAGAAAAAAGTAGTAAGGAGAGGAGAGAGAGAGAGAAAGAGAGAAAGAGAGAAAGAGAGAAGGGAGAAAAGATGCAACTACCCAAGGGATAGTTGACAGCAGACCGAAATACATCAAACTTATGACTATCTGTCTTCTTAGTCTTCTTCTTATGCTGATCTCAGTCTCACAGTCTGGAGCTGTAGACTTAAAGTTTTTCTTATTAACCAGGCCATAGTTTGTGTGTGTGTGTGTGTACACACTGTACACTGTACACGTACATGGATATAAAGTAAAGGGCTTTTCCCTGTCTGTATATAGTACGTAAAGTAATTTGGAGTGATCATATGTTTGGTTATTATGTTGGCATTGGTGGGCCTCTCGGGGCGGTCTTTTGTTTGAAAGGTGATGCTTAAGGATTCAAAAGTCATGGAATTTGACGATGTGATTTTTTTATTAGTACAAAATGAGCTTCTCTGTGGGTTTCTCGCATCTGTTGTGTACAAGCTAATGCTGGCCAAAAAAAAAATAACTGAGACAACGAGAGGGACACTGAGCTCAGTTGATCCATATAAATGTGAACGTAAATATAAATATTAATTCATAAAAGTCAACAAAAAAAAAAACACTTTAAATGGGCACGTTATGGAATTACAATCTATTTCGAATCTCGTTCGTAAATAAATTCTGTTTTATTAAGAACTTCGTTTTCGGGACAAGTTGGCAACTATGTAAAATTGTAAATTGTCCGAGTATAATTTCGTACTGTTGTCGTAAAATATCTGTAAACGATTAGGCTCAATCCAAAGCTTTTCCCGTCAAATAAAGCTGAGAAAGAATGTCAAAACTCACAAAGAGTCAAATGACAAGTGAAATTAAAAAGTGACTATACGTACGTGAAATCGTCTGGGATTCTCCGGAAAACGAAATTGAGAATAATCACAAAGTGTGCATTTCTTATATGTACGATGAAACATGGAACATTTAAAATGATGGCCTGTTAAAATGTTCAATGACTTCCAGCTTTTCTTATACTGATATAGCTGAAGTCCATAGAGTGAAAAGTCACGTTACACCACGCACACATATCCCATTAAATCATTCGTTATGTATAAATACAATGAGTTCCTCCGCAACGTTTTCCATTATATTATATTAGTGTTCATTAAGTATCTTAATTCCGTTTGAAGCATTTATGCAGCTCCAACACCGACTTTCTTTAGTGTGTGCAGATGCAAATGTCCTGATCATTTCTTAAACGGTCACAAATAAATCTTGTTTTTTCTGCGTGTACACACCATATAGACGTGATTATTAAAAAAATGGAATTGTTGCACACAGAACAGACAAACACTTGGTCATTAAAAATGTCTTCATTTCCTTCCATTTTGTCGATGTATCAACGGGATATGATGATAGGATTTTTAATACGATTGACCTACCTTTAATAAAAAATATTTGAACGCAATGTGAATGACATTTCACTTTTAACTCAGTTTCCACAACAGACAAAGTACACGTTGCGTAATTTTTTATATTACTCATTGTCAGCATAAGCAAAAAGTTACTGTCTGCTCAGTCCAATGACAAGTGTACATTCACTTTGTCAAGATTGCATATTATGGTGTAGAATATGAGAAATATGCATCTCTTAGGTCAAAATACGGCTTTATCCTTGACTAGACTGTGGATTTTGTTCATTTTTTGGGAAAATGTTTATTATTTTAACCAAATGAATTCGCATTCCCGTACGACTCAAACACAAACTTTGAACTAATATGACACGAAGGATAATTTTTAGGCTGCTCGTGTAGAATGTGCAATTTGTGATGATGATTGTGTATAGTTTTGTGTAGTTTGTCGTTTTATTAGCCAAGAGATTGCAAAGGAGCCGTGAGAAAAAAGCATGTGAATTAGCGTACATCTGTACATTCACCTCTCTGTGTTTTACATAAAATAAGTGTGTAGTTTGTCTCAATGATAACTTTTGAGCTTGAGTCAAAACAATTGAAGCTTGCTCAATTTAACAAATGAAATATGCGAATTTTATAGTACCATACATTTAGTATTTTTTGCAAAAAGACACGTTGACTGGTGATGTATTTATTGTTGAGAATAATCAATAGTCTTGCTCATGAAATCATTGGCGAGTTTTCAATCTCTTTGTATTCAGTATAATTAAGCCCTTGATTTTCCACGAGTATTGCGACAATTTTGTCATGATGCAGATTGAATGACAGTATGAATCATCATCACGACTTGACACTATGTCCTTTGTACAATTTTTGTTCATGGAAGGCTAAAATATTATGATAAACAACATTTTCTATTTTTAAAAAATCCGATAATATGTGACCTATAAATGAGCGCATGCATGTAAACAAAGACGTTCCCAAGTTGACTTGGTATATATATATGTATATTATTGTAGATGTGTGGAAGCAAATTCACTTCATTCTTGAAACATAAAGAATAAGCCACAAGTATGCAAATGGTTCTCAAATGATATGATGTTTTGGGTAAAGTTCATACCATTTCCTTCCCCCTTTCCAGATTTGTTTACAGTGGGAAAGGAAATGGGGGAGCTTTGGATATTAATTCATTGAAGGGAAAGGTAAAATACTTGACATTCTTTGTACTGCCCCGAAGGATTACGAATTTTCGCTCAATTTCATTGTTGTTCATGGTTGTCATTGTCCTCTTCAAATTGGGTTCAGAGCAAAGACGTATATCTACAACCAACACACACATGCACTTTGTCCTATGCATTTTGTGGAACTCGTCCAAATCCTTTTCCGGCTTTTATTCTTCTTTTCACATTTTTCCTTTTCCTTTCATTCCGTTTGCTCGTTCCTTTATTTTTTATTTTTACTCGTCTTCCGCAAAATGAAGTGAATTTCCTCATGGAAAGAAAACAAAAAGCTATTGAGACAATCTGTGTACACAATTCAGTGCACATATGATAACTGATAACTATAACTATACTCGATACTATATATTCTGTGGATAGTTAATATTGTACAAGGACGTTGGACTCAAAATATAAATTGCATTGTTTCAAGTCTGACGATGAGTATATACAGATATATCTTATGTGCTCTTCTTTTATCATTCTCGGTCCGTATGATGCAAAAATTTGACTCATATTTCCTCCATTGTTGTGTTGATTACGATCACTATATATGATTGCTATAAGTAAAGAGTATAAAGATTAAGAAAATGAAAAGGGAGTAAATCTTTACACACCAAATAGATTACAGATGTGGGGATTTGAAATATTTGGGGGAACCTTTCCTATTACAGATTTGCACATGCACCTAAAAAAAAACTTACAATACATGGAATATCTACATCTACTTACATAAATATCTTTGAGAATTCATAAAAAGCTTTTTTGTTTTGTTTTTGTTTTTTGTTGTGATTATTTCCCGACTTTGTTTGTCGATGACTTCCCGATTGCATTATTTTCAATGACTATATAAGTTATTTTTTTGGGGGGGTTTGTCTTCAATAACCCAGACTTTCATCAATACCAAGAAGTAGTTAGCAATGGAATTTCAGGAAGACTCTATACCTACGTATATACGTATGAATTAATGAAAGATCAGCATTTTATATTGTAGATTATGGAGTAAAAGGTTACAAAGGGATTACTCCATAAATGTTGTTGGTGTGTTAGCTCACCTCGGCATTCGAGAGAGAGATAGAGAGTGTCCAAATTTGAGTCATAAATGAAATGTTGTAATCCTCTCTTTCCATCGGAAAAGATTGCATTTCGCATGGGCTTGGGCTCCTTTGCAATGAAAGCAAAAGGGAAAAAAGCGCAATGTAATGAAAATGACGGTAATGTGCAATGCACTTGATAACAGTAGTAGTAGTAGTAGCAGTAAGAGGCGGATGGATTGGATTGCAGCATGACATTTACTGTACACATATCTACTCTTAAAGAGCTAGAAGCTGTCACAATATATGTAGAGAGAGCGAGAGAAAAAAGAGTTTCTCGTTTTCCCATTTGATCGACTATGAGTATATATCGTATATATACGTATATCTGCGTTGGGATGAGGAGACAGACAGTCGTAGACATATAAAAAAATTAAATAAGTATGATTACATATTTAGTTATTGTCTTGTGTATTACATTACGTTTTTGTTTTTTTTTGTCTCACCTTCCCTTATGACTGTTATGACTGATGACAGACTAGAACGAACCATAAATGTACAGTGAGAGAGAGAGAGAGAGAGAGAAATGTAATAAAGAATGGTGATTGTTGAGTATGGACTATATTCCGTACCTATATTATTGCAATATATATGAGGGACTGTGGGTGAAGTTCTCTATCGTTTCACTTCACACGCAAAAACCTAAAGCTAGAAGCATATGGTAATGATTAAACTTCACAAAGTTTTTCTAGGTAAATGTTGAAAGATCCACTGTCATAGTCAGAGCTCAAGCCATCAAATCAGATGAAATCAAGTCTAACCAACAAGCTTTTAACCTACCAAACCAGATATTTGCACATATATGCAGTTTTTCCATTTCATATATAGAAGGAACGTGTACCTACTTTGTCTTTGTGTGAATACATATACAGATATATCGTACGTACTATTTTGACCGTATAATATTTTATGCACACATAAAATGTGTGTGTTGTGTAGTAGGTATGCAAATGTACGGAGAGATATATACACACACACACACACGCATATACGGACATACTTTACATTTTAGATTGAGATAATGTTTCACGTAATATCTTACGAGATATACGTATAAGGTTTCGATGATTTGTTCACAATATTCTCTTTAACTTGAGACTCGTTCGTATTCGTACATATACATGTACACTATACACACTGACTTCCATGTATTATTATTTTTTACTTGACTTGGAAGAAACTTGAGATCTACTTGTAAGATTGCAATGTATGCATTTACACAGTCTGTGAGTATGCTGCAATAGTGCAATGCTCTCGTGTCGTCATTATATCTTACATTATAATATCTCATAAAGCATAGTATAATTTTCTTGAAATTTCATGTAGACGAGAGTCGAGTGTAGGTGAGTGAAATGTGGTGTGTCTGTGTGTGAATGTTAAATACAGTACCAACATCCATCCATATACAATGGTTGAGTTGGCTACGGCACACGGCAAATTGACAAGTAATCGCAAAAGAATCAACTTCGACTTTAGTAACAACGAAAATGAGTAACAATATAAAGTTTTGACGAAACAGTTTAGTGAATTTGGGCAATCTTTTCTTGTTCTGTTCCTCTATTTATTATTTACTTATTTTTTCTTCTCTCGTCTCCTCCTCGTCATTTCTGACTATGTAATTTTTTCCTTCTCTTGGAATTGTATATTTGAAAGGAAAATGAAAATGAAAATGCAAAATACATTACACGTCTTGACTGTACAATGAGTCATGATAGACGACATGCATATTCCTCTTATGGCAGAGTAAAAAAATGGTAAATATTGATGTTTGATAGCAAGTTGAACATTTATTTCCACACTATTCATTATTTATGTGTCTGGGTAACTCCTCAGTCAGTCATGTCAGTACATCCGTTCAATCAGTTTTTTTAATAGGTCACCACATATTGTACCTGTATTATAGTAATAAAAAAAAAATCACGTTTATTTTTTATAAAACTAAAACACGGGCTTTTCAAAAAATATCATGACGTATGAAGTCAAATGTATCAGTTTTTATGCAGTGGAATTTGACCATCACATTGTGTGTGTCATAGAAAGACAATGACTAAAAAAAAAAAAACCGAGATTTTCCGCCCGCCCTAATGTCAAAAACAATAATTTCATTGTCACCCCACAATCGAATTCAATATTCAATTGTCACAGTTCTCTCATCAATCTCAACAGCAACAGTAGAGAAATGTACAAATAATTAAATTGTCAATTTAGATTTAGTTGTGGTATTTTGTACAAGTATAGACTGTACAAAATATGCGTGATTGTAGTTTTTAGTGACGGTGCATTTATTATTGAAAATACACCTTGGTGCGGCTGGTGTACTAAACACGCGGCTTTGGGTATAAATATAATACCTGTGGTCTAACGATACGTTAATAGGTAGTCTGTTCCTGTGATGAGTAAAAACAAGTTCAGTTTTAAAAGTGTACATTACATATGTATAAAACTTCCTTTACAAAATCCACCACTTGGTTCTGCTTCTCTGTGTATGCGTATATGCATGTAAAGTGAAGGAATCTCGTAAGAATACCTACACAGACGAGAAAAATTATAAATATGCTGGAGTAGAGAAAGAGTGTGTATTTGTATTTGTAGTAGTTTTGTGTGTAGTAAAAATGCTATGTATGGTGTAACAAAACAACAGAGAGAGTGAGTGAGAGAGTGATATCAGCATATACACACAGACACACATTTTCCTGAGCAGCAGCCAGTATGTATGGTGTGTGTATGTGTGTGATATAAGTTAGTGGGTTTCCAGTATGGTGTGTATGTGTGTACATGGTCTGTCCCCAAAGCATGCCCCTTCCCTCGTTTTATCTAGCAGGAAAGCCGTAGTTCGACTTTTCCAATCGTGGAGAGAGCATGTCGTGTTTCTTCTGTTGGTGTTGAATTTGTTGGAAGCAGTGCCAGTTGATATTGGCTAGGACAGTTCAGGAAGAAGAGCAGTAGGTTTCAACGTTATTACATGTGCATCCATTTCAAATACGTTTGTGTGTACATATATACATCAAGTGCAAAATAAATAAATTAATAATAATAATACAAATACAAATACAAATATACTTGATCATCATCATCTTCTGATACCAGAAAATATTATTCAGTTTTTAAGTAAAAGTTCACCGCTTGAAATTCCCCGTATTGAGAATTGAGGAAGGAAAATTTTATCATACATACATACATACACTGCATAATACATATTATGTTTTTCATCTCAAGATTTCCTCTCTCAAGTTTGACAAAAGTTATCAGTATAAATGATAAATGTTGTTGTTGATACTCATCTTCTTCGGGATCGACTGTTATTATCCAAATATTTAATTGTTGTGAATACTAATAATAATAATAATTGTAATACATGTATTGACAACAAACAATACAGCAAATTACATTGATTGTGGTTGATAATTAATTGTTCAAAAAAATAATAATTTAGAGTGACACATATATATACGTATATAAAGTTACAAGGTGTTATGATGAAAATGGAAGTGGAGCCGGTGTGTGTCTCGGCGGAGAGTCGCCGGGATTCAGACTCTGAGGATATGTGTGCACCTTTGGATTTAAGTTGTTACTCGAAACGTGAGTTGAAAGCTGAGTCAATGTCTCTGTCACCAACAATTTCAGCTTCATCGTACCCGGATGGCTATCCCAGATTTATTTATGACTATGAACGAGATAGTAGTAGTCCTCAGGATTCGGATGATTCAGATGGAAAGCCTCATGTCCTGGGCATCAATCCTAAAGCGTACAAAAAATCTCTCATGAAGAGATACCGTAAGTGACAGACTATATATATTTTTTATTTAATTTGTATATATATATATATCAAAACAAACATTTCCTCAAGTGGTGCTCTCTCACACACATTTTCCATCTTTCCATCATTTTTTTTTATCACCATCGGAATTTGGAATGCTCCATAAGGTATTCGGTTCATATTGACACACATCTTCTCTCTGAGGAAACCCACAATAAAATAAAAGGAAAAACTTAGAGTCAATAAGTAATACATATATTGATATATTATGTATATATATAGAAAATGTGCGTTTCATTTTGAGAAGGCCATGTCAATTCATTAATTTTTCGTATCTCTGGTAGTATACAATAAAAAAATATCCTTCCTGAATCTTTATACAGTGCCCACATATACTTATACACATTGAGCATACAACCTGTATCTTGTGTAGTATATATGTGTATTTGTGTGTCCACACTGTCAGTCGAATCATTATTCCTGTATTTACACGGCGGCAATTAACATCAATTTATAGACTAGCCATCATTTTATTGTTCCACTGGAGAAATATGCTCTGATGATGTGGTGTAGAATTTGTAATAAGTTCCATCATTGTCAGAGTACAAGGGAAATTTATATGTATATATATATACACATTTAGTAACCGCTAGGTAATTACTTCAAACAAATGTTTCTTATCTGTCCGGACTCATTTTGCATATTTCCTCCCCGAGTATCTAATAGACTAATTATCCTTTTTTTACTATGGTTTACTCATTACAATATCGAGTAATAAGGAAATGCATATTGTTTACAATTTACACCATAATGTATACCGCCCGTGTAAATTTTGTACACGTATTATTATTGTATAACCAGCTAAAGACAGATAGTATATTACCCGTAAGTGCTGTGAAACAGTTTCTATGTATGTAGCGATTGTACACATCTTATATACAGTTTGTGTCAACAAGAACATTATTCATGGCAAGGCAATAATAGGTTTCCCACCACCCTGTATGTATACGAAATTGATTAATTGAATTAATTGCAAACTGTACTCTCTCTCTCTCGCTCTCTTGTTGAAAACTCTGGGTATGAGTAAAAACTCTTAGCCTATTTTTGTACGCATTCGTCTAGTCCAAAAGAAAAAAGTGTAAACGTCTAGCCAACGTACTTGTACATGTCTTCTTTTATAAGTTTGCCTTTCGATCGATTATTGACATTTTTTTTCCGTAGTCTTCTTCTTCTCCAATTTCTTTCTTCCACTTCTTTGTATTGTACAGTTGTCTTCTAGAGTTTCTTTGCAGAATTTTCTATTTTTTTATGGTATAGTCCTCCTCCATTGAAGTGAGCTTGAACAGTATGGTTATGCGTATTTGAAATCATTTATTGAATACACTTTCTTTCAACTTATACCAAGTCCTTTTCTGTCAATTCAATGTTATTTTTGTGATGACGATTAATTTGATAAAGGGACAGTCGTTGTCGACTGTCTACCTACCATTGCGTCCATCATTTCATATTTTTTCTACTTGTGTGTGTATATGTATATATGATGGATAGAGAATGCAATGTGAAATAAAGTAGGTCGAACTGTCGTTTTTACCGATTTTCCCCCATTATCTCAAGTAATGTGCTCATTGACATGCACAATTCACAAAATGCACACACAAAAAAAGAGAGAGAAAAATAGGAGGAAGCTCGAAAATAATTTCCATCATGCATACATGCAACTTGTATACTTGTTGGTTTGATGTCTATAAATATATTTTTAAAAAAAAGTCTATATCTGTATGTGATCAGACAAAAGGTTTGGAATTTGGAAGCTTTTTTCAAAAGTAAGAGCAAATAAAAACTAAAAGTATATATATACCTACTACCTACGTATATGTATGGACTATATGGATGGATTTTAATAGAAAATTAATACTTTTGGTTAATGTTTCGACAAAACTTTGTGTACCATGATATGATATAGGCCTTGAAAAGGGGCTAATTGGATGAAGATGAAACTGACATGCATATGGAGAAGTAAGTGGAAAAGTATATATATATAGAGCATATAGAAACAGAAAGGTTTTTTTTTAAGTAGAAAAAATATTCGACATTGTCTGTGAATTTGTATGTGTATAGGAAATAATAAAATAGGGAAAGAGTAGGGAAAAAATAGACTGTCTACATATTAGATGAAGATGAGGAATCAATTAAGATGAGAGTTGGAGCTTTACAGGGTAGTACGAAAGAGAGAGTGCTCGCATTTAGATTTGGAGTGAAAAGGGCAAGAAAAGGAAGAAGAAATAGTAGAAGAGAGAAGGCACGGAAAGTTATATATATATATATATAGTGGGATCAATTAATGTTGGATGAGTTCTATATTTTCTGTGGCTACACATTGCACATTACACACATAGGCACATATATACTTTTATACTGTATGCAAAAAAAAAAACTAAGTTGGTTACACGGTGTGTAAGTTTTTGATGGTGCATGGATAGTGGCAGTGCCATTCCCATCCTCATCATCTTCTTCTTCACGGGATGAGACGAATGTGATGACTCTCTGTGTATACTCTACTGCATCTTGAACTTGGTCTAGTTTTAGTGTTGAGCTCCACTGACTTTGCTTCATTTCTTGAATTGTTCTCACTCAAAAAAAAAAAAAAAAATCTCTACAGATATCTCTATCCGTCCATCTCTCTCTCTGTGTAATACTAACGATAAGTATATCTGTTCAAATGTATATATTGTAGGAAGGGCACCATCACCGGAACCCAAAAATCTAGCCGTAAACAGGGAAAATGGGGTGACCTGCTTAGAAACTCCTCACTCGAATTTAACAATGTTATTATTACTTCAAGTACTCTCTGCTAATACATCACAAACACAGACACACACACACATGACATATTAACTTGGCCTATGTATTCATATGTGGAAGTTTTAAGTGTGTGTGTGTGTGTATGTGTGTCTGTTTTTGATAGTGGAACCAACGAGCAACCAACAGTTTCACTTACTATCATTTACGGACTTTATGGAATTACTCTGTTCTTCATGTTCTTTTGGTTAACTAGACTAGAAGCTCTGTGTATAGTGTATGTGCTTCTCATCATCAAATCTGATACTCATTCTTTTTATGTGCACACACACACACACACATACACCACACATTCACTCTTTGAACTCGGAGACCGTGAAAAACTACACTTGAGAATCGAGAGAGAGAGATAGAGAAGCCGCTGAAAAGAATAGTATAAGAGAAGAGAGTCTGTCAAGGAAAGAAAAAAACCGTCAAGGAGAAAGTATTATGGCGAATGTCTTCTCGCCATCCTCAGTTAGCGTTGACATTGCCACTCTTGTGGGATTCACTTTATCATTTTATGAGTGTTTCTAGACTTTACTTGTTCATGTAAGATGTATATACTTGAAACTTGTTAGACAGTGTGGTGTGGTGGCATAGAGCAGACTTGCTTGTTATTTAGATAAAGCTTTTGCTCTCTTCCTTTTCTTTTTCTTTTTCTTCTCCATAGACTACACACAGACACACACCCACTGAGCTACACACTGTCTTTGTCTATGTCTTCCAAGGCTAAGTTCTCGCACGAAATCCGCCTCTGGATAATGTTGCAGAGCAATCATTCCGTCAAAAAATTCTCATTTCACCCGGGAACTTTTCCTCTGCTTTTTTTTATCCTTCTTATATTCTGTGCGGCTGGTTGTGTATGCGCACATCTTGTCAGAGAGAGGAAGAATAGTCTCTTTTTTCAAGTCCATGGTCACATATTTACTCATTCATTTTGTGTAGATTATGTATAGAATGTAGAGTTTTGTTGAGGATTCTCTCTCTTTCCCCATAGTTGTCAGTTGGCATGCCCTTTGCAATAAAGAGTTTTTCTTGTGTGTGTTTTCGTACTTCGTATTCGGTAAAAATAGTTTATTTCAATGGAGAAATGTAGGAAAACTAAGAGGAATAAAGAATGGAGAGAGGAGAGTGGAGAGAAAAGTGCAAACTTTTATTATTCCATTCCAACAGAATAGAACATTTAATTAGTTGAATTGTAACTGTATCACCTTTCATTGGCATTGGCTATACTTCGACCAACACATTTCTTTGAAACTGATTGTGTGATCCGAGCTGCATTCAACAGACGAATTCGATCCATGAGGAATACATATTATTATTATTATGAGTCTACCTTTTATAGATTTTTATCAACATGCAACACCATTATGATGCATGAGAGACGACTCTGTATTTTGTATATATGCCCGATCATTTATTATGAGTGCCATCACATATATCGCCGTCCCGAACTAAAATAACTCAAATATTAGTTCTTCGTGTAGGATGACACACGTAAACTACCAAAGAAAATGCTCACTGATGACAAATACTCGTTTCTTTCTTTTCTGTATTCCCTGCCATTCTTCCATTCCTCCAATTTCCCCCCGCCATTCAATTACTTAAGTGTCTTTCCAGTCTGGAAATGGAAATATTTGTACAATGAATGACCAGAAATGTGGATCTCACATTTCAAAACAGTATGTGCAGTTTTTAAAATGAGCTTCTTTATATTATACCTGCTAAAAAAAATTATATACACACGCGAAAATGGCAAACATTGCAAACGGTTGTGATAAAGAAAAAATGGATAGTTATTGTCATTGTATAAGTTGCCTTGCGCCGATCGGTTAAAGAAAACAAGGAAATGGAAAATGAGAGAAAATGCATTTAATATTTAACTGGATATCTTGGCTTGTCTTCGAACAGCCCATGATTATGGATAGAAGCTCGGCTATTGGAGCGTCTCGTCATCGTCGTCATGCAATGTCCAATACAATGGACAGTGTGCATGCACATATACATTGATTATATAAAAGCAATCTCATTGTTTATTCATCGTTCTCTGTTCCACAAGAAAAAGAAAACACACGTATAACCCATATGTGAGCTTTCTGGATTTTTGATTTAGAGAAAATTTCAGTTGTCCAACCTTCATATATCATATATATAATATATTGGGACAATGAGGCAAAGAAAATGTGAAGTATATGAAAACTCTCTAGCACGTCTGCTCTGTGGAGAATCGAATCGCATGTCAACTCCATAAGAATATTATATGATATTACGTGACATGTAAACCGAAACTCACTGTACATCATGTGGATTCGAGTATATGTGGAACCACCAATTATAAGTGGAAGAAATACAGGGGAGTTGATAAGTGTGTATTGTGTATGTGAATATTGAGTATACTTCATTTAAACACGCCTTCCCAACTCTTCATAAGATATTAATGAATCTGCAAATCTATAATTGTGAGGGATTGTATATATACTTATCCAACTGAACTTGGACTCACCTCCGTTTCTGTTTCGTAATAAAGGATTTAATGAGTTTTGTGGGTTTTTTTTGTGGAACTGAATAGCAAGTTCGGGTTTTTTACTTTTTTTAAAATATATCCAGTACTGTACTTGAATAGAGTATATTCATATTTGAATTCGGAGTAGATTTCGATAGCGAGAGAGAGAGAGAGAAAGAAGGAGGTCAGGAGATCAGTAGGCAAGAGTTGAAATATTGTTCGAGTCAGCTCGTGAAAAGTAAGAAGGAGGAAGGGCTCATGAAGTGTAAAAGTGTAAATAACGGGATCTTTCGTGTAGGCCTTTTTCTAGGGTACTGAAGAACTTACTGATATCACTGATATGACATGATACTGGGCAGCTGTGAAATATTCACTATTTCAATACATATATAGAGAAAAGGAATGTATATGAACTATGAAGTTTTGTCTGAGCATTTCCTCACACCGTATACATACATAGTTTCATATCTCTCTTGTTTGTCGTTGTATTTTTTCTCTCAGTATGTCCAAATCGCCATGCCTCGAAATATTATGAAACTGAGTATTATGATTATTGTAAGTGTGTAAAGGTGGAGGGAAATGAGGAATATTAAGGGATATACGTATGTGTATGTGTGTGTGTGTGTGTGTGTGTGTAAATTGTGGGCACCTCATATCGTATCGACACAATTGATTAAACGATGTGAGCACATTGCATCACCACGAGACTCTGTGTTTTCTCTCTCTCTCTCTCTCTTTCTCTCACTGTGTCTATTGTATTGTGTCATCAGAGAAAGGAAACTATTATTTCACTCCCCGCGTCCATCCTTTTACATGCTTCCTCACTCATTATCCCTCATTCTGTATGTACACACAGCTATAAATGTTTGCATGTTCTAGTGAAGACTAACCAGTCTCAATTGAAAATACAAATATTAAGAGAGAGAGAGAGAGAGATACATAATATTTCTGTGAGTTGATGTGTGTTGGATTGAAAAATGAGCTGAAGAACAGCTCAAGTCACTCTAAATTCAGTTGTCTGCCAGTTTTTTTCTGCTTGTGTTGTTTGTTAGTGAGTACAGATATTATGCATAGGAGTGAGAGAGAGATGCAAGATGAAATATCATGGAAAGGGAGGAAAATCGATAATAATATTAGCATCATGTGTAAAATGCATTGCAGCTGCAGTTCCTATACAGACTTCATATGCATAAGCATATTAAGCATGTACACTCATTTGGTATTTGGATAATAACAGTTTTTCGAGTGAATATCGGGTTGTACATATATTATATGTGTGTATGTGTATTTGTGTATGTGATGGATTATCAATGAAACATGAAGGAATACTATATACTTATGCTGCATCGGAGGCATATAAATATTTCCCCATCGTATCATCTCTACCATCATGATGATCGTTAGTTATCGATATTTACACGCTCATCTCCCCACAAATTTCATTCTTCATGAAATTGGAGCAAACAATTACAACTTTGTTTTTCAATTGACATGACATGCACATTATATCATAATATCATTGGCAGTTGGTTTCTCTTCTTTTTTTTCTTTTTTTAGAAAGGGTAGGTTAGTTGAGACTTTGAGACTATGATGCAAGCGGAGACTCTAAAGGCATGTGCTAAGATAAATAAAAAATGAAAACATAGGCGACAGATATTTTGAAATATATTGTCAAGCAATTACTACTAACAGGTATGAAAAGATTAAACTGCGTAAACAAAATTAGACTTATTTGTTCAAAGCCATGTAATGTTTTCTCTATAAACAAAATCAGTTTTGTTTGTTCTTTGACAAATAGTATGTACGTATTTGTACTTGTTAAATAATAAGAGTATTATTGGATATATTATAGGCATCATTTGAGTTTTACTCTTGACTATGACATTCACACAGACAAAAGGCAAAAATAAAAAGGAGTTCTATTTTAGAACTCGATATGTTGTTATATATACTAGTTTAAGTTTCAAGTTTCAACCGTGTCAAATCTTCGTCTGGAGAGACTCTTTACTCTTTGCCTCCATGTATTTATTTGAAGGGCTCCAAATATTTTCAAGGGTCTTTAAAATACGAAGGATTTGAATTTGAAGGATTCCCTTGGACTTGTCTTGGTCCTTTTTGTTATTATTATTATCTGTTGTCATTAGTTATTGGACTCTAGTATACAAGAGTATAGAACATTTGATAATTTATTATTCCAAATTTCCATCTTGATGTTTTTCTCCCAAAATAGAAGTATGAAGAAGATTGTAGAAAAATATTGCGCGTGTCGACCTTCAGACCCCGAGTCAAAAGATCCATTAAATTTTAAGCAAGTTTTGGCTGTACGAGAGAGAGAGAGAGAGAGAGAGAGAGAGAGAGAGAGAGAGAGAGAGAGAGACGGAGAGACTCTTACTCAAAGATTATTAGTGACTACTTTTATTCTCCAGCATAAACCTGTAACCTCACCACTCACCACTTACTCGCCATTACCGTGCTCTACGTCAAATAGTTGCTATTATTATTGTATCGAGTATAACTTGAAAAGCAGTAGGACATAATTACTATACTACTCGTAGTTTATACCATCTACTGATGACAGTTAACTTTACATTAGAGCACATGAAATATTATTATTATTATCGACGTATTGAAACCATGGTTGAATGCGTGTCATGAGTCAACCCCAAAACGAAGGTATATAATGCACATGTGTGGTGCACATATATATACATAATACATACATGAAGTGAACCACTGTCTTAGATAGTATAATTTCTTTTGTAATAAACAATGTCTAAATACTCAACATAAGTATTTAGTATTTAGAAGTATAGACAGTCATTGGGTTGGCTAAAACCAGGAGCGATCGATTTCTGAACCAGCCACATTCTTACTTCTTACTTCCTTGCCCTCGTCCTTGTCTAATGTGTCCCTGTATGTGTGTGTATTTGTGTGTATGTGTACACACTGTACACTAGTCATTAATCTTAAGATAATTAAATTATAATACACGAAAATTGATCCAGTTTCCATTTCTACGACTCAATGGACATGCCATTTACATTTAAGACTTTGATATTTATCCTCAAAACGACCCCTGTCACGATTACGATTGACTGGAGTATCCTACACATTTCCTCAAGTTTTGCTCGAGTATGTTTTCATATTCATAGGAAATTTGTAAACTATGTACCTGTCGTCGTTCTATATATATAATATATATATATATATATGAATATATGTATGAAATCTGTCCTTTGACTAATCTTAAGTTCGAGGCTGTTATTTGTTGTGTACAGGTACTCTATTGTTGTGTGGATTGTGTACTCTGTATTGGTCTACATATGTGAAGTTGGTACAAGTACAAGGATATGGACTTGAAAAAAAGGTCGAAGGGCCGAGTGACTTGAGATATATACTTATGAACTTGGTAAAAGAGGATCAAGTACCTTTTTCCAGTAACCTAGTAAATGAATGTAGGTATTGAGGCTAATCGTAAGTTTAGGGGAATTGTTTGTTTCCCTTTCATCATTTCATCTTCTATTCCATAAGGATGTGAGTGTGTGTAGTACTGGGATAAATATACATAACATGTTCATCTCTCTGTATTAATACATGTATGTATGGGGAAATGAATGTAAATATAAGAATTTTCATGAGGGCATTCCAGCCCTGTCCTGAGGCACAGGTGAACAAGGAAAAGGAGCCCTCAGTACGTCTTCCTATAATAAATACAAACATTAGATTTCCCCGATATGCATAGGAGTGAACGCTGCTTGGAATTCTCCCTCATGTACATACGGCATGCACTTGTAACAGACACAGACACACATAATAAAATTAGAGTTCAGCAGGAACAAGGAACAGACTTTACGAGTCTCTGAAGCCATAAGTGAAGGGTTCTTTGAGAAATTCTTTAAAGTCTGTAGACTGCTTGAAATAGAGAGAGTGTGTGTGTGTGTGTGTGTGTGTGTGTATGTAGTAAAATATCCACCGCACTGTTCTTTTACTCGTACTCACACACATGAAATATAACTAACGGTGCTGTAACAAGTTGAGTTTAATAGTATTATTATTTTTAGTAAGTGTACACTCGTTTTCACTCGGACATGTACATAAGTACATACATACTTGCCTTCATCCTGTCCCTTTTCCAACCGAGTTGGTGTCCAGTACAGCCTACTTATGAAAACTTGTAGTGAGCTCACGCCCTTTTTATACTAAATCTATAAATTATCAACTTGTTCCCTACATTTTCTGGGAGTTGAATTTGTCAAGGGAAATTGAAATTGGATTTCATATGTGGAAAAAAATGAATGGACAAGAAAGGAATTGAAAACAGCAAAAAAATGCAGTTGAACATTGACCTTCTTTAATTCATTTTCTCTCTCTCTCTCTGTGCACTCGTGAAATCGGAATGGATTTCAGCTGTTCCACTAATCAAATTCAGAGAAAGAGAAGTGATGATTTAGGGGGAAACAAAAATGCGTAATCATATCGACGGTTTGTACAATTACATTTTGATAATTCCATAATGGAACTTCCTATATAGTGATATCTATATTACTAGGTCGATCATTTATTGATGAGGAAAATAGATTATTATTACATTACGGGAGAATAAATTCATTTCAGAGGGATGAAAGGTTGTGACAAACTGCAGCTGTTGCATCAGATTTTTCTGCCGAGTCAAGTAAAAAATTAGTCAAAGTCATTTACTATTTTTGTGCTGAGTGAGTAAAAAACCTGGAATGGTGCTCATACGACGTGAGTGATAATCAGCAGTGAGGTTTAGCACAATTTAGTACAAGCATTTAGCGAGAGATAACACACACAAAAAAAAGGAAACGTGGCAATAATCAATATGGAGAGAGATAAGTAATAATAAATAATAATGTTTATATATTTAATTATATAATGTTTTAATGGATGAAAAACAAGAACGGAGTGAGGGTAGTAAAATAGTAATTGTTAATCGTGTGAGTGTATCTAATATCTGGGAACCCCTTCTAGACAATTGATAGACGCTGAAAGACGGATGAGTATATGATACATGTCCTGTGTGTGTGTGTGAGTGAGTGTAATACAATCCTTGGTGTGTCCTGTGTTATGAAAGCAAGTTGAATTCATCCGTACACAATTGCGACTCAAGTTACCTGCTACTCTTATCACTACGAGGATGTACATTCGATGTGAGGATAAGATAACAAAAAACTCCAACTTTTAGTTGTGTTTAGAGCAGCAGAAAAGTGTTGATGAATGGATGAATTCACATTCAGTATTTAGTTATTCATAATTACAGAGGGCTTATCAAATAAATAGTACATCTAACATCTAATTGCGATGACGAATCATCCCCACCAACCAACACTCGGGTCCAACATCATTCTATTCCTATTTACTTGTACTTATCGTATATACTTTCGGACACAAATTTCTCGATACTTATTATTTTGTAAGTAGCATACAGAGAAGTATTAGGTGAAGCTTGCACGTATTTAGTATTTAATATGAGGACAATTGTGAATGATCAATTGTTTCTATATTACTAGTTAATAGTTCAAAGCAACAACGACAATGTAACAACATAATACATAATATTGTTTATATATAAAGTCGTGCTTATTACTGAGTACAGTCCTCATGAGAGTATTGAGCATATTAGAATAGCCTCAAGCCCTACTTTAGAAACAAACTGTAAGCGCACTTTCGATTATTACCTCACTCTCATTAGAGTAACGGATATTACTCGCAACTTAAAAATAAAAGAGCTTCATGTGTGTGTGTGTATGCGCGTCACGCAATGTGATTGGAATCCTCGCTGCCTTTGAATTTGGGCTTTAGTTTTGACTTGTATAGTATTTACGTTCAGTTTTTGACTGGACTGTGCTGCAAATAGTTAATGTTCCTTACATTTTGCTCCAGGATATATTTTGAGGATGAGTAAGTTTAAACATGGGAAATGTGAACGGTCATCATATATATATATATGCATTATGATAATATGGGACACTTTTATATATTTACTAACGGAAGACTGACGAGAGAGAGAAGAGAATCTATATAATTTTGTAAACCCAACTCATGGTCATTCATAAACACATATATTTTTACGTGTGTAAACCTTCTGTAAATGGATCTTGAACCATTGTGTATTTTGTACGTTTTCCTATTTTTGTCTATTTTTATTTGCCTAGAAAAATTAGTATTTGACCAAAGTATATAGAAACAAAATAAATATGTACACACACCATATGTATTACATATGTATTACCGGGCACAGGGTTGTGTACAGTATAGAGAGTTGGAAGATGATGATGATGATGATGAATTTAAAGTAGTATAGACTAGAGGGAAGGGTATGAAGATGGGTAGTTGATGGTATGAATCAGGATGACGAAATTGTCAAAAGCGGAACTCGTTGACGGTCTCATGCTCATGTCATAGTTTGTATTTGTGTGTGTCAGTATGGTCTCGTCGTATGTACGTAATTTCCTGTGTAAAGAAGGAAGAATGCCTCAAAGTAAAAGTTGTTGAAGATAAACGAAAGAGCTAGAGAGAGAGAGAGAGAGAGAGAATCGATCCTTCTGTAGACGTACGTATGTATGTACGAGACAGAGATAGCGATAGTGGTGATGGCTTGGTGAATAGAGTCAAGAAAGAAGTATGTATAGTGTGTGCAGAATGGAGAAAGAGAGAATGGAATGGATCCGGTGGAGAATCGTATCCAAAAATAACTTAGCATTTATGTAACTGAGTGGGGCCCTTGACGTCAGTCGGCATCGATCGGTGGACGGCGGCGGGACCGCTGGAAACATCAATGCAGCCAGGAAGACTTTCCTTATAAATATGTATCTGTAAAAAGTTTCCTCTATCTATAATAGTTTTTGGTCCATATAGAAAATTGCATTGCTACAGCTTGTTGAGAAAGAATGTATGAGAGCCAGAGAGAGAAAGAGAGAGAGAGAGAGAGACGCGGCGAAGGAGTCTCAACTTTGTCCAAGGTAATGGGCAATGCCAAAACTAGTCGATATTTTGTCAAAAAGTGTCTTCGTCGACTTGAACCTAACCTACTGGCATTATTTTGAATTGCGCACCCGCCGAACACCTACTTTTTCCTTTCTCATACCCAACTACTGAAGAGAGTTGGAGAGTTGAACGCTATAGCATGATGCTACGCTACGCCCAAACCACCCATGCGATCCCTCCGTCGATCGTCATCGTCATCGTCATCGTCCTTCACTTACCTATACCTTCCCGTTCTTCCATAAACCCTATAACAAACAAAACCCGCTTTTCTCTTTTCCGCCTTCTCTCTCTCTCTCTCCCTCGCTTGTCCGATAAACCCGGTTTCATTTCCTACTCAACATACAACTTTCGCCCCAATCTGTGTACACACATAAAGCTTATACATTTCCCTATAGGATTTATCATGGTGCATTTTAAATTTGTGTATACACAGTAATATACACACACACTCCTATGGGTTTCGTGCAAAACTGTCGTTCCGTTTTAGTGCAAATAAAACCAAAACTTGGTTTTCCCATGTCATAATTTGCATTCGTTATATAGAACGAACACACACACAAACACGAGCATATTTTGCATATTATGATTTATTTTTGCCAATTCTTTTTTTTTTAACCAAACAATCTATAAAAAAATACAATACAAATAATTAGCTCGGCTCTCACAAAGAAGATTTGTGCATAATTGAATGATGCATGATGGCAAAAAAAAAATTCGAGTCCAAAAGACAAATTGACTTTTTTTTCTGCACACAAGAATTTCACGCCAAGTTGAGCATTTGAAACGGACAATGACTATACAAACGATTCATTTTGTGATGCCATCGTTAGTATTGTGAAAAGATTTTCTGTCCTATTAATGCTCTTGATGATCCATATATGTATTATTATTATTATTATTATACAGTTAATGGTTATGTTGTGTAAATAAGTGGCAAACGTTGTTTTCTTCTACGGTCAAAGACTACAAGCATATTTAATCAAATCAGAAGAAATTTCATGTTTCCGTGAGAAATCCTAAAACGTTTGTCAGCATAAATAGGGTATGCAAATCCTATCAATTCATATATATATATATCAATATATCATAGTTGGTAGATTGTATATAAATCATAAGCATGTGAACGAAAATAATGTACAGCAGGAGGATATAATATATATATTTGCAAATTATTTGGAGGCCAGGAAATTGACAATAGTTCAAATAGTTGACAGTCTACATGTCTGGATTTACCAATCACATTTATTTATTTATTCATTTGTTTGGGATATTTTTTTCAAGAAAGATGAGCTGCGGATGTACATTTAGATATGCAGGACATGAATGACCAAGTGGCACACATGAAATGAAATGAAAGAGAAATGACAATTAGTCAGTCAGTGTCAGTAAATGTATACGTCTGTAAACAAGCAGTGGAGTATACTCGCTGTGGCACTGGCACTGGCACTGGCTTACGAGTATTATTATTATTTAAATAAAAATATTATTTCTGACTCCTATATATTTATCTTTTGTGTACATTTAAAGTCCATGAGATGAAAACGGAATTCACTTTCCCAATTCAAGTCCAATGGTGTATATATATTTAACATTTCAGTTTCATTTTCATTTATTTATTTTTAATCTCAAACTTTCAATCAAATGACTGTACCTCGTTTTGAATTAGTGATTGAAAATGTGCGTAGGACAAATATAGGACACACAGGAGTTTGTGATGTGTACATTTAAATTACATGTACATACTGTACAATCATCATCATAGTATAATGCAAGTAGTTGGATTTTTTTTGGGTTTGTTTTTTTTTTTTTGTTTTGGTGTGGGGAAGGAAGTAAGGCAAAATACATGCTCGATAGGGAACAAAAGCATTCGCTTTTTATTCATCTGGTGATTTCCGTCTGTGCTTTGTGCTACAAGGCTTTCATACAAAATGATACATGCACGCGAACATTCCATTGGTGTAGAGATTGATGTTGTTGATGTCATAGGTAGCAACGATGGATGTATCTGTATCAATTCAATACACAATATATATCGTATATGTACCAATATATTCACGAGGATTAGAATATTAGTACATATTAGAGTTGCTCCTTATCTCATAGTTTATATTTATATGTTGAATCCATTGTAGCTATTACTATATTACTATCGCTGCGGTGATGTATAAAAAATATAGAAAAAACTAAGGGCTAGCTAGCCAACACTTAAACATTATCTTGAATTTACTGCAGTAATAGAGCGAGAGGGAGAGATGGAGAGGGGTAGACTTACAAAGTACACAAATGAACTAGTCCTTGACCCCGTCACGTTTCAACATAATAACTGCATAATAATCCTATCCGTATTGAGCTTACACTCCCGATCTGTACTATTATATTATTATACTACTACTACTTTAGTTAGCATCAGCTTCAGCTCTCCATGTATAATAACGATACACAGGCACTCACATTCAGATGGAAGGTAGAAATAAATACTCGCGCATCACAATTCAAAGGATGGAAAGAGTCAGAGATGGAGATAGAAAGGGATATCTATCGTATAGATAGAGTATAGAGAAATAGAGACATGGAAAAAGGAAAGGATATTACGCTGACGATGTTGATGTTGACGTTGCAAGCGAATGTGGTTTTGACTCTATATACTCTTCTTGTTGTATCTCTCTCTCTCTCACTCATTCTCTATGATGTATACTTGTATACACAATACAGAATAAAGATACTCGTTCGTATCGTATCAAACATTATTATACAATCACCGTTTCGTTTCGTATTCGTATCCTATATATATATGCGAGTTGAATGTGAATAAAAGTTATGTGGAGAGTCCCGCCTCTCTTCTACCATCATCATCATCATCAACATCATGCAATGCAATGATCATTCTGTTCTGTGTTCAATATTCGAATTTAGAACCGTGTATTTCCATGATGAACAGACTATCCATGCAATATCATAACAATGCAATCATGTACAGTTTTTTTTATTTATGTCGACGTCTAAAGGCTTGAATGTGTATATGGACAGAGTAATAGAGAGAGAGAGAGAGAGAGAGAGAAGATATGTTACTTCATCCATTGTCCAATGCACACACACATATCTTATACTACATACTTTTACTCTCTTATGGTCATTAAGTTTTCTGATGTAGTCTATTATTTGAAGAGCATATAGGAATACATAAGCATAGAAATATGTATGCAGCATTTTTTTTGTATGTCCACTCTTTATATGTAGGATAAAAAAACAAGAATATGGTAAAGTAACCGAAGCATATGTGAGGAAACATTGTGGATGTTTACAAACACTCGTGCATACACATATGATTACACATATATACAGAGCGTGTAGGAGAGAGAGAGGGAGAATCTCTTAGTAGTGAGGAGCTCGTAGCACTCTTGTATATCCACTCATACGAGAGAGCCACAGTGTATGCGATGCTGCGAGCATCACTACTTTCGCTGCTGCCCTACTGACACCAATAGCTCGCGACTCTGTTGAATTTGAATTAAATTTGAAGTTGAAACCAAGCTTAGGACTCATGTCATGTGTGTGTGTGTATGTGTTTTCAATTGCATACTTTTCTCTATACACTTTACATGTCTGAACATCTCGCGGAGATATAATAATAAAAATATTCATAAGCTCTAATCATGTGTGTGTTTGTGTTGAGTCAATGCACCTTTTCCTATTCACAGTGTAATTTCCATTTCATAAAATACTATTATCTCATACGACTATATAGATATATGTACAGTTTGCCTGAAGCTGACTCTCTGTCTGTATGGTATCACGTGTGGGGGAAAAAACGAGTAGCTCAACTTGGCAGTTGAGCATTTAAGAAACAACGCCGAGAGTTAGGATTCGTGTATAATGTAAATGTATATCGTATCGTACATGTTGTATATATGTATGAACTGGTGGAATGTGAAATGTGAATGGGAAGAGAAAAATTGAATAAGGCAGCAAAATTAATAGATTTGTAAACGTAAACAAATGTATGCACGAGCATAGATTATTGGATGATTGGTTATTATTCCATGTCCGTGATTAATACTTGTAGAAATATAATTCTGTTGTCTTGTCAAGTTTTGTAAATACACACAAGTATACACCATAGTATACAGTGTACATGAATACACCAGCTATAAATGGCTCTTTCTGATTCTGACCCATCCTTACAATTCGTTTCAGATTGCAGAATGTGTACTTGTACTTTGTATTGGAATATTCCCTTTTTTGTATCATACCATACCATGGAAATCATCATCAATCAATACATCTCAATAAGAAACATATTGCTATTGCGTCATGAGTATATTACTTGTACAATTTACATTGAGTCGCATCAGCAAAAACTTTTTTTCTGCTCAGGTCAATCTTAATCAGGGATCATGCTTATTTCCTGGTTTTAATAATTATGAATAACTGGCATGAAGCATGCAAATGCAAAGACAAGCAAAAAAAAAAACAATAGCAATCCTCCATAGGGATTTCTTTTCCCGTCTTCTCAATTTTTTTAATATGTTCAAAAAAAATCTCTATACAGGATTTTTAAATCATATTAATTTTTTCTTTCCTTGCATTTTCAATTGTGAGAGATGGTTCGTGGAAATTGTTGTGCACTGCACTGATTCAAGTCAATTTGAACAAGAGGCCTTGAGTATTAATTGCGTGTGTAATGTGTTCGTTTGTGTGTGTGACACAGAGAGAGAGAGAGACGGGGGAAAAGAATAGAGAAAAAAAGTGAGACATTCTCCTTGCTTCCATTCAAGTTAGGTATTTTTTGAGTTTGAGAGAGAGAGAGTGAGCCGAAAGAAGTTTAAAGAGAGCGAAATGTTTGACGTGTAAAAATATAGTAAAGGAATAAAAAGGCTATCAAATGTGTACATTGTGCACAGAGTGTACTTAATGTGTAGCATTCATTTCATACATGATCCTTTAACGTGGCATGCGAGTTTCGTGTGTGTCTGTGTGTGTGAGGTTTGCAATCTCATATACATAGTGGCTTTACAATATTTATGAAGGCGTGAGAGTGAAGCCTGTTATGTTATAATAGTTGAGTCGTTTCCAAAGCTGGCGAACTCATTTGATATGAGAAGCATAAGTTAAGTTTGATTATGACCTAATTAGGTGTCATACTGCACTCACCAGTCCTATCAAATTGGGTCACTTACCCAGTGGTCACAGTGTATATATTGAAGCCCACATGCATACGAGTACACACACACAGACCATGCTTTAACATAATCAGATGGTTAGTAAACAAGTACAACGGAAAAAACAATCCAGCATACGCATTTTTATTCCAGAAATCATCATGAAATAGTACAGAGAGTCAGGACATTCTTTGGTAGGTATATTTTTATCCGTTATCTATCTGTCTGTCTGTCTCACTCTCTATCCGTTGAGCAAATAGGCTATAGCTGTAGAGCGTACATATGTACATACAGGAATGAATAGTGCCATTTATTAAAATTCTTAATTTTTTCATTTCCTAATTTCTCCTTTGTTATCTCTTCATTCGATTGCTCTATTCCATTGAGATTGAGATTCCTTTAGTCAAAGTTTTACAATTTTGAATGATTTCAAAATGAAGGAAACAAGGTAATTTTATCATAAAAAGAATGCAGTGAGAGTGTTGGGATGGATTTTAATTAATTTATGGAAAACAAGTCGTAGTTGTGTTTCCCTCAAACTCTGAGAAAAACTATAGGAAAGTTTAATAACAAAAATACTATCAATCATAACAAAGCTCTCTGCTTTTCACAATCATTTGCAATGTGGACAATAGATTAGCCATTTGGGGAAATATCTTGGAGATATGTATATACTCACGTCACACTGATAACGAAAAACGATGTACCAGAAAACTACACACAAACTTATATATAGTTTAGTAAAGTCTGCAAAATTCGCAGTTTTCATATTTTCCCATTTGGAAATATTCTATTTCAGTTCCTCTCAATCATATAGATTGAGGGTACACTTAAGTCATCATATCACCTACGAAATAGAAATAGATAGATAGGTTAGTTTATTGTACAAACGACGTGTGATGATGAAAAGGTGTGTCTGTGAAGCTCCTTGCACATATTGTACAATACATTATAAAATGGCATCATGATTTTAAATACAATCGAGTCCGTATAGTTCCCGATATTTTGACAAGCTGGCGTTTGTTGACTTTATATATACAGATATATTTTGTGTGTGGTGATGCAATGATAGAAAAAAGGTTCTTGGTGGATGTACTTTATATATATATGTTGGATTATTACTTAAACTAAAAAAAAAAGATGGGGAAAAATCTATCAATTGGCGTATCCATGTCATTCCGTAATATATTCATTAGTCATGTGAATGCTGCTGCTGCTGGTGCTGGTGCTGGTGGTTGGTATATATTATTCATAAACGTGCAAGAACTCTTTAGTTAAATTCTGTACAACATATGTATATATATATATTATATATATGAAACATACGCACACACACACACATGCACTATACTGCTAACATCAGCAGAAGAATTTGAGCTTGGAATCAGCAGTGATTGTGAATTTGCAAGTTAATTTTTTCTAATCAAGTACTTACCTACGCTCATACATGTCGTCGTTTTATGCAGCCTCTGCTCCATGGATTGAACGTGTGTAAATGACAATACTTGATAAAGTTGCTGTGTTGTGTTGTGTATATTATATTCTGTAGGGTATATACGATACGATATGCAGTCAACGTGTAGAATAGGAATAGATGATGATTTGATTATCTTTACATATGTATACACTATTTTTGTGTTGTGTTGTTCCTAAGCATAGGACAAAGCATATTTGGATGTACATATATTTATAATCTCCTAGTGTGTATGTATATAGTTATTTGTGAGAGGAGGAATGGCGTGCGGGTGCAAAATGCAAAAGATCATTAATAATCATAGCTATAAGTAAGATCTTGTTGAGTTTGTCATAGTATTTTATTATCGTTATTATTATTACAGTATTTGTGCATGTGTGTGTTTATGCCTCATATGTTTGTATCGTATGCGTACTCTCTGATGGAATGAGAATGAGAATGAGGCGAAGGCTGAGGAATCCCATTGGAATTGTAATTGGAAAGGAAGAGAATGTAAATGGGTACAGTGTGGTAGAGAGTAGAGAGAGAGACGATATGAGTTCATAGACAATAAGCAATGAAACACGACATGTACAAGATTTTTAACTTTGACTATTATTGGGATTTTTTGTTATTGTTGTATCCGCATACCTCTTTCTCCCTCTCTCTCTCTCTCTCTCCTCCTCCTCTTGTCTCTGTCTTAGGCTTATCTTGTGACTGTGAATGTGAATGCAAAAAATTGTATGCGAACATTGGGCTCCTGAAAATGATTTCCATATCCAAATAAAAGGGTAAATTAATAAAGACATGCAAGAACAAGTGAGGTTAATTCTATTTACATGATTATTGAAACATTTCAATCAGTCCATTTGAATTAAATTTGAAATTTCTTAATCAAACTAAATGAATCTTATTATACATAGTAGAAGAGAGATAAAATAAATTTCCTGTTTACATATACGCCATATACAAGTTTATTTTAAATTATAAATTATGTACGTCTCCTCTCTCTGCATGGGATTGGTACAGGAGGAAACACAGTACTAAAAATGTTTGTCCAAAGAATAATGAAAGTTTATTTAATGCCAGCCGCTGCTTGATCGTCTTTTCTAGGATCGCGTTCAATTTTATCTATTGGGCTGGGTTCATTTAGTAACTTAGTAACTATATATACAATTTACTGAGTATCCATCCATTCTGTATACATATTTACTATTTACACATCCTCTTTCAGAATTGTCCAGCCCATTTATTCCACTCAATTATTGTACATGTAAATACAAAATAGTTACTTCTATATATGAGTATTTCCCTCGACACTTTGCTTAGAGCTCTCTATATAGCTCTTCGTTTATTTCTCATCTATTTACTCACTCTACTCTGTGGATAACATTAGATAAAGATTTAGAAGTTTTAAACGTACACAAAACACACACACACACACTCTCTCATGTGTGTATGTGCACATTGCTACTTAGCAGCTGAGATCTGTTTGGATTTATTTGAATGGGGAAAAAAAGTAAAGGATACACACATTGACATTCGACGTCAACGGAGATGGAGTGAGCCAGAGCCAGAAGAATTGGCGTAGGAGGGCGAGTCATGTAATTACTTTTCTACAAGAGAGTCAAGTGGATAAAAGAACAAAACAGAAAGAATTTGGTTCGTAAGGTCTTAGATCTTACATCTTACAATTAGCTAATTCTGATTAACACCAAACACATGCACATTTTTTGTGGTGTTTGTTGTGTATGCTTTCAAATGTGTCTATGTGTGTGTGTGTGTGTGTGTGTGTGTGTGTGTGTGTGTGTGTGTGGGCTTAATAAACCTATATAGGACAAATGTAGGAGAGAAGAAAAAAGAAGTCTTCACGTATTGCATTGCACTATATGACGTTAGTGAGTAGCGTGAGTATATTTGTGCTATTAATTTTATTGTTTCGTTCATTGTCATTACAAAGAGTAAGGAATGAAAGCATAGAGCACACCGTCAGTGTGTACTGTAGTTTCTGTTTCATAAGTGAGTTCATGTAGCAAGCCTTGAAAATTTCTAACAATTAGTGAGGCAGTCGAAAAATGCCATCTCCCCTCACACATACAGTATTCACCACATACCTGTTTGTGTGTGTGTGTGTGTGTGTGTGTGTGTGTGTGTGTGTATTCTCATTATTGTTCCTTTTGCTATGCTGTAATCGAGTGTAATGCAAGAGAATATTGAGCAAAAGCAACATAATAACGTATAGCGTAATAGCAGTTAAATGGCAAGAAGTGAAAGTTTGCTAGTGGATTTTTTTGTATTGTCTGCAACCTGGTCATATGTCGACATGTTACGCTCAAACTCAAACTGTGTCCTGTTTTTTTCCTCTCTCTCTCTCTCTCTCTTCATTTCATTAGTAATGTTTTGGAAGTTTTTGAATGAGTGGATGACTAGAGTATTCTTAGAAATGTAAATCGAACACAGTGCGCATGAAAAAAAAGACAATTATACATAGAAGGGCCTGTACAATATTCATATTATTATTATCAATATATATGAGTTTGATCCAATTTTACAATAGTCCAAAATGGCAAATAAAAAGGATTAAAATATGCCATTTAATTTCCTTCTTGTGTTCCATTTACGTTCCTCTTTGTAATGTCCTTATTTTCGTACCTGCGGATTCACCTCATTTATCGCGTCACTCGAATGTGTACACGCGATGATCTTTTATTCATTCATGAATTCTGCGTGCTTTCCAAGCGCATTTTTTTTTAATTTTAACTGGGATTTCTTCCTCTTCTTCTTCTTGTATTTTTCTGGAGAAAATGTTGAACCAATTTGTAGACTGCAGCATGTAGCATAAATGTAAAAGTATATGCATGAAATTTCTTGAACTACTTGTTCATTTTTCTAAACGATAAAAAAAAAATAGGTCAGCTCTCTCAACATGACGATCATGTGATATACATACCATCTTAGTATAAAAAATGGAGTGAAATTTTTTGGGATTTCAAATCCATAATTTAGCAAAAATGCTGACCTTTGAGTTTTGCGAGCTTTGTCGTATTTTTGTGTGGAAGGAAAAGGAAACGGATGAATAAATTAAGATAAAAAATATAGAGTATTCGTATTTGTAGTAATGCTTGGTGGTCGTTTTATTTTTACTAGAATACTATAGAGACTCTGCAGTCTCGCGTCTGTCTACAATCCTCCTTTCCCTCTTTCTTTTTGTATATGTTAGACATGCGAGCGAGATGGAGAGTACAGATTTGGTTATTTTTTCATGACGTTTTTTTTTTGTCTTGGAGTGAAATATACAGTATAAAATTTATACTATAAGTGTATTGATTCCTTTTAAAGGCAAAGTGTGACGACTGGGATCGTCTCGTGAATGTGAAGATGTAAAGAGAGAGAGATGGAATAGACGATGACATTATGCGATGTCGTGTTGTCTTCCTCACTCTCGACTGACTCAAAGACTCAGACTCTCATCCTCCGTCCAGAATTGGATCAAATTCATTCTGCTGTGCAGTCCAAATTCTTTTTTTTCTCATGGCCACACTGCTCAAACTTTTTTTCCCCCTCTCTTTCTTTCTTGTTGTTTTATTTTTATTTTATTTTGTTTTCTTGACTTTGATGCAACTCTGTGGTTGTCACAAAATGTCTGAGATATCCTTTTGCGGATGAATTGTTTCTTTCTTCTATTTTTTTTTTTTCCTAGTTTTATTTATGTGTTTTTCTAGTTCTCTCTGTGTATTTGTCAAGTGAAGTTTATGTGAAGCATGGGGAAAGAGTATAGAGAGAGAGAGAAACGAGTCCCCGGGAAAGATTTTGTTGAGGCAGCAACGGCTGCACTTTTCTTCTATAGATGGTAAAAAATAAATGGAGACCTAATTTCATCGTCGTCAGTATGCATCTTGGGATTAGGTCAAGCTGCGATCCTGATCTAGAAAACAAAGTTGTAGACCTAGTTTCTGGAGAGAAAGAGAGAGAGAGAGAGAGAGAGAGAGGTGTAATTAGTCTCGTGTCCCACCCGCCCGCCATAACATCACACTAAAACTAAAGTGAGATGAGATACTCTCTTGGACTCTTACACAACTCTTGACTAGGGATATATTTATATTATGTACGTGCAGTGTGTAAGGACTTGTGTGTGAAAAGATATTTAAAGAGAGTATTTTTTGAGGACATGCGGGACTTGCTGGATTCCGGCGTGACCTAAAAAAGACGAGCTTATTAGTTTCTCGTGTGTGTTTTCCGTGCGGTAGGGCATAGATTTTATAGAGGCTCTCTCTCTCTCTCTCTCTTTCGGATAGAGGTGTATGTCTACCCACTCCCTGGAGACATATTATATTGCCTATGTGGCATGCTCAACAAACTCACACACACACATTCACATTCACATCTTCTCTCAACTTCTACTATATCATTTATGTAGTTAGAACGGTAGACTTAATAATAGCTGTAGCCATATCCATAAGTGAAACCAGCCTTTATATATTTGCCCCGGCGTAGCAAAATAGGTTGAGTGCAGTACGGGAATGGTGAATGAATGTAAATGTCCCACATCTCTTTCTCTCTCTCTCTCTTTTCCTCGCTCGTTTGCTTGCTTGCTTGCTCGCACTCGGTTTTTGGAGTATTTTTCGTAAATAGGTCAAGAGAGAGAACCCAGCGACCGACTTCCTTCTCTCTCTCTCTCTCACTCCTCAACATCAAATACTCTGGAATGAATTCGTTCCGTATATATGCTACACATACACACTCACACACATGCATGATTTTATATCATGCTTTATATATATGTGGGTTTCATCTCTGCCTCCAACCATTTCATTCCCTTTGATAATAAAACTCGGGATTTTTATAGGAAAGATAGAAATGGGAGAGTCGAGATCAGTTTTGTAGCCAGGAATAGGTCGGGGAAGTAATGTAGGTCAGTGGTAAATTTCCCAGTTTCGGTCAGAATCTATGTATTTCCTAATATTATCCACCTACGTACGAACGAAGGAATGAACGAGCGGATTCATACATTTTCCGTTCCACATTTTCTCATATAGAATCTTCCTGCTCAGCCACCCATGTTATCGTTACATTATACTTTTCATTTTTGAAGGAAAATCATATAAAAATGTAAAAACAATATAATATATATGGGATATTATTATGATGATATGTTGAAAAGTCCCTTGCAAAGTAATTTCCCAACCATTTGATATAGAAGAAAAAAGTCTAAACACTGTGTTATGCCTCACAGACGAATAAGGAAAAAAAGAGGGAATCTTTGATACATGTGGAACTCGATGCTTGTGCTAGTGCTAGATCTTCTATACTCATCGTCAGTTTTTACTCTCTCGTGGTTCTGAATCCTGAATCCCATCCCATCGATTTTAGAACGTGACAAGGAAAATTACACTCTCTCTCCAGTCTTTTCCTCTTGTTTCTTCGGGCTGTCTTCTCGGAATGTTCCTCAGACTTACACAAAAGTGATGCATGTGCTCATACTCATACACATACAGATTGCATTCGTATAGGTAACGTAACAGACAAAGTAGAGACCGTTATTCATTATTTTGATTTTATGGCTCTCATCCAAATTTCCATCACTCATTTCTCATTGCTCCTATTTCACAAGTTTATAATGAAATGTTTTGGAGTTTCTCTCTCTCAAGGCAAGGAGTATATAATATGGTAAATATGGATAACTGACTGAGTTATTCGTTATTCCTATGGATTATATATAGAGCGGGTACGGAGAGGATGAAACATAATTTCAAGTCTGTTCAATTTGTATCAGCCTCTGTACAGTTTTTTTTTTTTGTTTTTTAATTTTTTTGTTTTCCATTCAGTTGTAAAGAAAAAAAATGTTGTCACTATGGGACTGTTCTGTGATGGGACTTGGCATTGAAGAGTAACATGATACCTGTCGAATGATAGAAACTCTTTTCTTGTTTCTTCTCGCTTGGTACTACTATAGTGTTTGAATAGTTGTATAATGACAACTGCTTGGAATTCTCAAGAGTGACGGAATCTATTTTCCACTTGTGTATCCATCAACAAACGAGCCGAGTGACATTTCAAATAATTACTTGTTTCAAATGATTTGAGTAATTTTTAAATAGTCTTTTCTAAGAAAATCAAAGGGCTTCTACAAAAACTAAACTGTTCAAAATGACTAAATGTAAATAGGTATTATAGGTATGTACATTCTTGACAGTGGAATTAAAGGTTCAAATGAGCTTTGGTTCATCCGCTTTTTATTATTTGAACAAGAACCTTTTGAGAGAAAATCCCATTTCAAAGAGATTTGCAGGTTTTGACTTTAGCTAATCATGGCTGATTAAATAGGAGACACATTTATTTCATCAATGACCTCATCAAACACATGATTTTGTATCAAAATCCCTTTGCGATTATTTTTTTCTTCTCTTTTTCTCATCTCGTCACCAAGACATTAGGGATTCTTTCTTTCTCTGCCTCGCCTCTCTCTCTCTCTCTTTCCTCTATTTCTAAATCGTAGTGCGTAGGTTGATGCTACGGATACACAGGGATTTGTTTTTCGATCGAGAAATTCTTTATGTCATGAAATGATGTACAAGTGAATAATGCAAATGTTATTTAGATTAAGACGCATGCACTAGTTGGCATGAAAGAAGTATCTACGAGTTTGCATATTTTTATTACGGATGCAAATCCCTCTCGATAATTTGTGACTGAATACAAATAGTAAATACAATGAATATATATATATATATATTTATAGCATAGAATTTAACCTACGTAAGGTAAAAATAAATCTGCAGTATAAATTTATCACTTTAGTATTGCTTCATTTATATATATGTATATATATTCACAGCGGGCTTGTACAGTGTCATCAAAACATAAGTTAAACACGCGACTTGAAATCGTGTTTCAATACTGTATACTGAATACACACACACACACTTTGATCATTTGTTTTCTCTCCTCCTTTTTCTACCCTCATACCGTATTGCTGTATATATAATTGTGACTTACCAAGAAATAGTACGCACCTGAGATTACAATTTATATATTCCAAGTCTACATGTATATTTACGAATAGTCGTTCACATTACACGTAAATATTTGTTTGTAATTGTTCTTTTTATTTTAAAAGCCTTAAATATTTTCATATCAAAATGAAAACGTGGTGTGACAATGCAATAGGAATTGAGGAAAACAAAAATATCAATATCCGAGAGTATCAAAAAAAAACACAGTATACAATAACTCTGGAAATATTATCATAATTGAAAATATATATATACATGTACATATAGTTTTCCCGTGTTTCACCGCGTATCATTTCATATCATATCACATCGTAATCGCATGAAGTGATAAGATATGACAGGATGACAGAGACTACATAAAATAATAAAACTGATATTGACAGATGAATTTAAAATAAATTTATTTGTATATACTATAAACATATATATATATGAATAACTTGATAGAACTCGTTGACTGACAATATAATAAAACAATATACATAAAAAATAGTTTCATATTGATCTGTATAGACTCAAGTGTGCGAGTTTGTATGTACTATGCATAATCAAATTGGAGAGAGAGAGAGAGAGAAAATCATAGCGTAATGTATGGACTTGTGTGTTTGTATGTATATGATAGTTTAATAGTTTTTGAGAGTTGGCAGCGTCGTTGAAACGGCTATCTAGTCCACCTCCAAGGTGTAGTGTTAATGCACGGAGCCAAGGTCAACAACGAAGAAATGAATTATATTATACATTTGTATATTTTATTTTCTACATGTATATTCCATATAGATATGTTTTTTTTATAAGAAATGAAAAACCGGATCTCTTGATTCGGTTCGTTTCACACTCACACGTATATTTACTCACAATAATATTTACTTGCTGGTTGTTTCAACGGAAGAAAGAGAGAGAGAGAGACAGATAGTGTTTGTTGTACAAATATAAAATCTGTACATTAAGAATTTCATCATACGCGACTTTGATCACGAAAAAAGGGAACGTGGGCAAAATCATAGACTATAGCGTTAGCGTTGGAATAATCATGCAAGAAAATATGACAAGTCTCTCCGTAACATGTGTTATTACATTTTTGGGCAAGACAATGGAACTGACTATTTGACTATGCATTGTTTTTATAAGACAATTTCTTCTTCTTTTGACTATTTTAAAGTGAAAAACAATCTTCATCCTGGTTTTTTCTGTGTCTGTATACATATATTTTGATTATTTGCTCATTTATAATTTAGAAATAATTGAGTTGGAACGGGTAAACAAGTCATGAAAATCACATTTCAAATGGAAAATGAAATCTTGATGAAATGCAATTTTGATGCTGCTGTTGTTAAAAGGGGTACATCTCATGATGATGATGATTCTAGAAATTTCCTTATTAAATATTATAAAATGTATATATAAAAAAAAACAATTCATTTGGGAGTCGCTCTACATTCTATATACAGATTTGTAATGTGGAAAGTACATTTTAAAAAATGGTAGTTTCAAGTAGCTCGCTCAATAATAATAATATATAATAATAATAGTAATAAGCGCAAGTGATTTTATTTGTTCTTCTTCGAGTGTAGATTCAGAATTGGAACATGGTCACTGTGTGTATATGCAGTATTTAGTTGTATAGTATTTATGCAATAATAAAAAAATTATAAAATATGCAGGTACTGTTGTGCTTGTGCTGAGGGAACGTGAATGTACCATGTAATTGCCAACCTACACACACACAAGAAAGAAAGAATGAAAAGAGAGTGAGAGAGAGAGCGGATGTATATAGATGTAGAAGTTAGAAGAGTGTGTGCTTATTTCCAAATTCTGTACAAGTGAGAGGGGGGAGGTAGCGCAAAGAAAGGGTTATTACACAAGTCCATTTTGTTATCATCTGAGATCGCGTAAGAGTAAGAGTAAGAGCATGAACATGAGCATTCACATTCACCTAGTCTAGCTTAGAAAGGTAATTGCTGCGTAGACATGGATTTCAATATCAATATATATACTGTACATTACATTGCATTGCAATTTGCAATGCAGTCAAATGGTGTATGTACATAGTTTTTATAGAGTGTCTGGGACTGTACTTATACGTATATGGGCTAATTATGTCGACACTTCTTGAAAGTTACAGTTGTACACATACAAGATTTTGAGCATGTAATAGCAGGATATGATGACGCTCTATATAAGAACGTAAAAAAAATAAAATAAAAGAGAGTACTTACATATACGAAACGAAACGATCGAGTCTCAAGTTAAGCCAAGTTATTTTTAAGTTTGAAAGGAGCGATTGAGATTAATTTATTTTTTTATGGATGAGACAAGTCTTAACATTTCTCTTCCTTGAAACGAAACGATACGCTTCAAGTTTTTTTTTTTTTTTGATAAGGTGTCCTACGTCCACTTATTTGCTTATTATTATTATATTATGTTTCTACATCCACATGCTTGACTTGGTATCTTGTACCTACATTAATTTTGAAGATGTGTACTATGAAAATGATGGGTGCGCGCTGAAGGTATACAACAGAAAATAACTCAAGTTTGTAATAATCATGTATAGATACCATATTTGTATTATTATTATTATTATTCGTAGTATTGCTGTAACTTGATGTGATTATGAGTAGGGAATTATTAATGGTGAAAAAATCTGTGTGTGTGTGTATGTATTTGTGTGGAGTAAAAGACTGGGTTTACTCAATTGCGTCATGTCAGACAAAGAGTCGGGGGGAAAAGACAGTGGGAGAGTTCAGTGAGTCGTTCAATGTTCATTCCATCTTGATGACGGGGATCGTAGACAAGGAAGCTGAGCTCAGCTTGCTTCATTTTTATATACCAAACTCTCGCTCTCTCTTCCTCTCTATATCTCTCCTGACTTTAGCTTCTTTTTCTTGAGCAATAGGATGAAGAAGCTTCCTTGGTAGATTACACGTGATTCCTTGCTTTCATCCACCATCCGAATATTATGCTGTATTTTGTATGCGCTCACCATGCTATATATCGTCACATATTTTTATCTCGACATGGAAACTTTTTCAAAATTTACAGATACACACACACAGAGAGATAGACTGGAGAAGTAACGGCAACAGTTAGGATTTTGGATATGTACGATTATGTAATTCCCCTATCTGACAACTGAAAAACACCATGCATGTTAACTTATGGATGGTGATCCATGTACTTGTACATAGGAAATTTAAGACCGGGAAGCAAAAACTTGGTTAGTCATAATAATAGGGAAAAAAATCCTAATAGACCAACTGAGATTCGAATGAGCCAGCTTAGAGAGTAAAACAGTACAAGAGAGAGAGAGAGAGAGAGAGAGAGAGTGAGAGAAAAAAGCTAGAGTATCGAAACCGTGAAATTTTCTCATTGCTTCAGAATCTCTCTCGTCTGCCTCCTCCCTCTCCTCCTCCTCTCTTTGCTCATCAACATTTAGAACTTGCAAGGAGTAACCAGGCGATGGGAAGCAAATCACTCAACTTGAACTTGCTAGCTACAATTTTTTTTGTATGTATGTATACTTACAACAAAGTTTCTTCCCTTGCCTTTGTTTTTTATTCGTCTTCTCCAATATGAATTCTGGAATTCCATGGACAACATGAAATTTTGATACGGGATTAAACTGAACTGTCTGTTTTGATTTTTCTTCCAATTTTCATTGGAATTATTTTATGAATGGGATGTTAATAATTTTGATGGTTGGATCATTATTATTATTATGTCTCAGGATTTTTCATTGTTTTAAAATAAGAAAAAGCTAAGTTTTTCCCCACATATCAAAAATCCAAATTCATATAATATAGCGTGTAGAAAATTCTACCGTTTTTTCGTTCTCCATGAGTAAATTACCGGAAAACTTGTATAAAAATAGGGTTGAGATAGATGGACTATAGTTGAGAAAGTGATAGCTCCTTACACTCCTTGCATTCACCGTTCTCTCTCTCTCTCTATGTGGATGTATAGAGAGAAAGAGAGAGAAAAGAGGGTAATGCCAGACGCCCAGACATCAACTGCAAGGTCAAACAAACGATTTATTCCCATAAGATCTTTGAAAATCTTAACCCTTCTTTGGGAAAATGGGTCTCATTGTTTTCCAAGTCATCTGTAAAATGTTTCTCTTATGCGATCCCTCCTTATATGAACACTAGAACGATTTAATGACATCCCAACCGTGGCCGTATGGTTTGGTTTGGTATGGGAAGTCTTAAAATTCTCCAGCTAACTTCTCTTTTTTTGACCCTATACATAATACGTTTGTGTACACACTCTTTTACTACTATTTTTACATCTTTTTGACTCCTTCACTGTTTGTGTATCTTCTTCCTCGTTCATTTCACATCAAAGTATATGCAGACTTTCAATTTGGAGCTTTCGGAATCCCCTTTGAGGGGAAATAAGACCAAACAAAAAACTCGCGTCATCATGACAGAGAGAGGGAGAAAGAGAATAATAATAATAATAGTCGGAATATACTCAAAAATAGGTTTAATTTGAATATCTATATACATACAAATTACAAGATTTTGTGTACGACTTGTTTGATGAGCACAAGAAGTTCAGTGTATATAGTATACATGTACATACTTACATAATACATACATATATATACTCATATATACGTTGAAAGAATTGTTAAATGCGTGACTGTAACAGGAAAACAAATTATTTCAAAGTACAAAATACTATTTAAATTGGATATTTCATTTCATATGTATGTGTACATGTTGCGGGTATATATATTTATATATATATGTATAAAGATGGGCGCATTTGATTAGACTAGAGCGACGACTATTTCGTGTGTGCAAAGCATCAAACAAAGCAATGAGTTTTTTTCTCTCTGTACTCCCTCGCTCTTGCACGCAATTTGGTTGAAATGAGAATGAGGAGCATAGTGAGAGCAAATGATGATTTCCGGAGTTGAAAGAGTTTCTAGTTTCCGTTGATTCATGTCCTACCTGTGATTTGACTTTCTGGACGTTTTGTTTTTTTTGTTTTGTTTGTATGATAGTGTCCACCAAGCCAGTTAGTCTAGTTTATAATATGCATTTATGTATTATGTGTTTAGTTAATGGTAGACAGACAGACAGGCAAAGAGAGAGAGGGAGAGGGAGAGAGAGAGAGAATAAATAAAAAAACAGTGTAATCTTCCCGACTGCACAAAGAGTCTGAGATATTTTGCTATGGTTTCATATTGGAGTAGTGGCTATATGTATACGCCAAAAATTTAATCGAATGGATGATATCTTATATGAATGTGTGTACAGAGAGGAGTTACATGCATGTGTCTGAGATTCTTAGCTGAGAGTTGAGCTATGAAAGTACCTACCTACCTGTCTGCCTGCCTGTGTATAATGTGTAAAAATGCCTAAGGTTCAAGAGTTTTTCCTTGCTAAAGAATATTTACCAAGGGCTTTTGCTCATGGCTGGAAGCAGTGGGGAATCATTTCTTCGTATATACCTATCTACATACATACATAGTTGCTTTCCATACACGTGTGGTTGGATTTTTTCGGGAAGTTTTTTTCTTCTTTCTTTCTTTCTTTCTTCCCTTCTTGGAGAATTGAACAGGTAGACAAGTCATAGTCATACACACTTGGTATTTGTAATATATACACAAATAATAATACAAATGTAGCAGCAGTTACGTCAAAGCCCAAGTTGAGATGCTTGTGTATACAATATACATACTATGTGTGTGTGTGTGTGTGTGTACAGACAGACAGAGTAGAGACTTGTATAGAACCGCACCAGGAGTAGGAGCAGCAGTGATTTGTGAATAGTGTGTGAATGTCAGTAAGTCTTGAGGGAGAGGTGGGAAGGGATGTTGGATTGGAGGAACGGTAGTAAGGACCAAAAAGTTTTATTATTATGAGAGACTTTATATACTGGATCATGAGAAAAAGAGAGGCAGAGAGACGAAGAGTCTAGTGTATATTTGTATACATATATCATGCATTTCGGATATGTATGTGGGCTACTAAGACTAATCGTAAGGAAACTTGTATGTGTCTGTCTACCTGTGTGTATGTGTTGTATGTGTGTGTGTGCACATAGTTTGAGTGTTCCGTGATGCTGATGGGAATGGGAATGACGATGGAAGGAGGAGGAATGGATCTTTGAGGTCCAAAGGATGTCCTCGGGCACTATTTCTTTTTTCCTTCTTTACTTGCTCATGATGGGATGCTTCTGTAATTTCCGTTTGAGGTAGCAGGTTTTATTTCCATGGCCTTGGCACAAGCTTTTTCACTGTCTTTTTTCCTCTCTCGTGCTCTCTTCCTCTTTTCTTGGTCTTCCATGACTATATCGTATATACACTATGAATTTCGAATTTCCAAATGCTGACATGTTTCGGATTGCATTGCATTCAAGTCAAAGAAGAAAAAGAAGTTACATTGAATTTGAAGCAAGTGTATTGTAAATGTAAATGGAAGTTGCGAGTCCCTGGAACGTACAATTCAAAAGAGTATCAACATGCGCTACACAAAACTGTATAAGAATTACAACAAGAAAGAAATAAAGAGAGAGAGAGAGAGAGAGAGAGAGCGAAAGAAAAAACGTGCATTTCATCCTCGACTCTCGCTTCTTCTCAAAATCTCGATGAGCTCTAATGTATATTATGCATTCCGGGCAGACAGCATTCAACAAAATCACTGCACTTGGTACTACTAAAGTCAGTTTATACAAAATATATGAGACAAGGAATCCGAAACATGGCCTACTGCTTTATGTAGGTAAAAAAAACATATGAGGTGACTTGAGCTTTCCGTATTATATACTTCATGAATTTTTGAGTGTGTGTGGAAAGACATGTATAGAAAAAAAACATTGATTTCACTCTCGTTTTTTCTCTCCTGGCAATCAACTGGAATGACAAACGATGGAAGTTATGAGACATTTTTTCCTCTCTCTCTCTCTCTCTCTCTCTGTCGTGCATAGGAATTTTATTTGCTTCCTACTTGAGATGATTTGACAATTGCCATTCCAATCGAAATGTAATCATAAAGTTTGAGTTTTCATCTGAGCATAAGCATAATGATTTCTACATCGTTTTTTAGTTTATCGTTTCTGTTTTAAGAACAGAGGATTTGTTGATTAATGTAAACACGAGCATTTTTTCTTAAAAATCAATTTACTTGAAAAACCTGAGAGAGACAACTTGTAAAATATATGGAACTAATGTAATCTATATTGAAAAATAGTGACTGTTGACTAATCATATTGGTTTTTTTTTTTTTTGATAATTACAGTTGATACAGCCGGTGGAGTTCGGTTAATTGCTCCAAATGCTCTATTAGAGTTGGAAGGACGAAGATCTCCGAGGACGTCTCCCCAACGAACATTATTGCAAGGCATCTTGAATCATCATCCTGGAGCCTCACCTCTTCTCAGCTCCTTGCAAGGAGTTCCCAATGGCATTCTTAACAGTCACCGATTACCCTCGTACACATCGGGCTCAACAGGTACACATCATTTGGAAATCCTTTTATCTTGATCAATACAGTATATATTTTAGTAACTTGTTCTTCGTCTCAAACAAATTTGTGTACCATGCGAGAACTTGACTCATTTTAAAAACATTCAATGACTATAGTAAATTAGTAAATTAGCTTTTAATAAGTTAAAGTAGATAAATTTTAATGACAATGACAAGTTGACTTTGAGCTCATGTCCTCCAGCTTCCAAGTTCCACAGCTTTTTTCAATCCACAGTAATCCACATGCACTCCAGTCGGTCGTTTACTTTTCTTGTCGTATATGTATATTATATTTATATACATATGTATAATTATACTTGTATACTTTTTCAAGAGATGCGGATAATCCTAAAACTGAAGCCTTCAAACTCCAAAGAGATGGTTCTTAAAAACACAAGGAAATATCTTTGAAACTCAAGCTTCATAATATCCAAAGTAATAATCATAACTCAGAGTAGAAGTATACGATAGGAAACATGCACACAGAGTATTAATGTGAAGGGTCAGGTAGTAATCAGAAGCCCACGTGTTTGACATTCAAAGTGCAAAAGAGTGAAGCTCTCTTTCTCTCTTCCTCTTCCTCTTCCTCTCTCTCTCTTCCTCTCTCTCTCTCTCTTTGTGTACTGTACATTTAAGTCTGAAGGATAATGGGAAATAGTTTTTTGACAAACAGAATTAGAAAGAAACTCTGGTAATAATTTTGACACAGACTATAACCGACTCATCGCGTCACTTCTCATATTCCGCAGTCTCCTATTCCAATGGCAAATATGTATATTGACTACAAGTATATTATACGGAGAATGTGGAGAGTATAAAAAGAAGAAGAGTAAGCATCATGTAGATCTCAACTCGACACTCTTGAATGTTTCAGTCTCACTCTGTCTGTCTGCTGTCTTTCTGTCGGCTCCTCCAGCCATTATTTCCTCAGAGATATTTAAGGCAAAAGAGAGAGAGAGAGAGAGCAAAATACCAGAAATATATGTATATTGGGAAGGAAAAAATTCTCACGACTGCAAAAGTCAAAGTCAAATGAGTTTCGGGGGAAAGTGGAAAAGAAATTTGGACTAAAATTTCCACAACCAAAACCTATTCACTCATACTCACTAAAAATATCAAAAAAAACTCACTTCACTCACTCACACAGATATGTTTCAATTTATAAGAAAGTACTGAAAATTGTTGTAAACGAAGGGGAGATTCAAGTTAGTAGGGAAGAGAGAGAGAGAGAGAGAACTAAAGTGCAATGCAGGGAAGAGTTTTCCAAGTGTGAAACGTGGTGAAAAGTTAATGATGTCAGGCGATGACATTCGTCTCCCTTTAGTGCGCTTCAAATGATTTGCACCAATTTTATTATCAATTTCCTATTTCCTGTGTGTATGTGACTCACGCTCTTTCTCTCTCTTTGACCACTTCACACTTTTCCCTAATCCAGTTTCCCAAACGATGTATGCCTGTTTGGAGAGTTAGTTTTTTTTTTGTTTGATATTTTCCAGCTATACATAGAGACCGCCTTCATTTGGCATGCTATGAATATCTGTATCTAAAACTTTTGTGAAAACGCATGTATTTTGTTATTATTTCCCCAAATCTATTCATTCCATCAATAGAATATCTGTAGTGTATTCCTAAGCATAGAAATAGTGTACAGTGAGAGTGACTATATGTACTTAGGTTCTGTCCACTTTGAAAATAAAAACAAAAAACATGTAAAAGCGAGTGCATGCATGGGAATTTACGTTACTGGAACTCACCGAATGAGAGAGCTCTATCAGTATTCTAATCAGGAAAGGTGTCAATCAACAAACTTTACGTCCTTTCCTTTGTTTTTCGTGTGTATTCCATTCCATATTTCATCGTGTAAACTTCCGCTTTTTATTGATATGTCCCTTTTTTTGTGTGTGTAAGCCTCGTGAGATTGAATAGTAATAATTTAATTTTGTGGGTTACATATCATATTGCAAAAGATCCTCAGGGGAAAATTTAAATTATGTTTTTTTTTTAAAAAAAAAAAATGGTAGAATAAATCCAAAGTGTATGCAATCAATCAGTAGATTAGTAAGAGAAAATATCAGTTTTCTTATATTATTTCTCCAAAGTACGAAGAGGTTTATACCACTAAGCACTCGTAATTCATTCATTAGCTTCGTTAGATCACGTTTTCATTTTCCTTTTACATTGTTTTTTTTTCTTATTCTTTCTTTCTTTCTTTCGCTTCCAAGTTTAATTGTGGTGTCTCACACGTCTCTCCTCCACCGCAATATCGTATGTACAACTTATGTACAAGTAGACATCAAACAACAAACATGACCAGCCAAGTTAGGTTTAGCCAGGAAAATTGAAGGAGAAATAAAAAAAAAATTCTTTCAGAGAGAAAAAAGTGGTTCCATTTCAAGTTCCAGTTGAGATTTCCTCTCTCATGTTTTTCGCATCGTATAGCAAAGGATGTGAAAGTATATGTATACTATTGTATACAAGATTTTATATATAATATAATATATACATTAAATGGAATATGAAAAGTTACCTAGACTATACAATAATTGAGCTTTGCCATTACATTTTCCCCTTCTTCTTTTTCTTTTACTCTTTGTCTTTGATTATGAATTCCCTTACTTTTATATTACTATGTATGTACTACTTTATTTTTTCTATTGCCTCCTTCCTTGCTCTATATTTCGTATTATCATTCACTTTTGTTTTTGTCCAATGAGATGAGCGCGATCATTTCGTTTTTTCGGTGTCATTACATTTATCCCGTGTGTATATATATAGGGAAAGTAGGAGAAGCCAAAGGAATTATAATTATTCCATTCAAGTATATTATATGTAGATAGTAAATGGTCCTGTATTTATATGTTTGATAGGGCTACAATACAGATAGGGTTTTGAGTTTGACAGCATTTCCGTAATTTTTCGTTTGGCTCCAGCTTGGTCTGCTGCTGAGCTGCTATGTATATACCTGTATGCTGGTCGTTCCATGAGTATTTTGTATTTGTTTCATGGGCTGTCATGACCTTAATTGGGACTTTTCACAGATCTGCACCTGGTGAAACAGACGAGAGAGAGAGAGAGAGAGAGAAATGTGTGTGGAAACCTGCTTGAAAAAATATATATTGCTATTTATGCGTATATGGACATGGAATTGATCTCTTGAGACTCCTGAGTCTGGAAAATCCATGAGCTCTCAACGGTTAATTTATGATGACAAAACTCCTACATTCTGTCCATAACTGACAATTGACAATACAATAAATATCGTGTAATAGCCTTTTGCCATTTATTCTGTGTAAAGGGTTTTTTTTCTTCTACATTGTAAATAATAATATAGCAAGTAAATGAATTCAGTATGCAATACTTGTACTCTCTAATCGATAGGAGTACAGGATTATAAATTTTATTTATTATGTAATAGACTTGACGGTAAATGAATGAATTCCTCCATCATTTTTTCGGTAGCATCTACTTGAGAACTTGTAGAAAAATATAATTGCTAATAATTTAAAAAATATATATAATATGTATGTTTTTTTTCTTCTTCTTTTCTTTGTGGTACAGGTTCTCTTCCTCCAAGTCCAGCTGATAGTGGTGTGTCTGATGTTGATAGTAGCAGTAGTGGTCACACCTCAAATGATGATACCAAAGCCCGTCTTCAACCAACCCCAGGTAAGGAAAAGTCCCATTCAAAATTACATAATTTACAAAAACAAAAAAAAAATTATTCTAGAGGGATTGCATACAAAATAAAAAACAAGTTGAACGTTGAAGGGAAAGTCAGTCAATGAAATTTATTTTGTAACATGCTCAGTTTTTCTTTTGTGTTTAACACTCGAATGACAGTGTTTACATTACACAAAGTTCTGTTTTTTTTGGGGGGGGAGCAAGTTGAGTATTTAAACATTTAAGGAAATTTTCTTGTCATGTACAAAAACAAACATTAAAATACATACTGTACATAAGTGTGAACAAGAGGATGAGGAGGATGGAAATTTATGATCAATATACAAAGGTATTCTTTTTGTTCAAGATTGGATTCCGAAGAGGATTTTTTTAGGGGAGAAGAGGGGAAACACGTGAGGGGAATTACGTAAATATGAAAATACACGTGTAAACCATTAGTAGTTTGTCCAGGCGAATAAGTAGTGTACAATATTTTTTTTTGAACTGTATTCAATTTTGTTTTCTAGTATATAATAATTCAAAGGGAGTCCACAGTGCAACCACACACACACATATTAAATATCTGTTAATGCCATTGTACGTGTCCAATAATAAAGAGAGAGAGAGGCAGAGAAAGGCGTTAAAATTGAGTGTGTATGATGACTTCTCTCCCTGCATGAATCTCGTCCGCGTTAATAGGCTGAGTAGTTAGTTAGGTACGGAAATGGGGAAATATTCTCCGGAAATCCGAGTCTCAGCGGTGGGATTTAAAAGCATTTAAAGTTTATGACAGTAGTAGTAGTGGGACAAAATGTATGAACTAATCGCTCTGTGGAATTTATACATAGGTTTTCGTACATGTACACGGTGTGTACTACACACACATGTATCTAATGTATAGAAGTATACACCCAATGGACTTACATATCTGTAGATTGTAGTGATTTTGGGTTCCGTATGGCCATGGCCACCCTCTGTCTCTTTCTCTCTCTTTCTCTCGCAGCCACGAATAACCTGTCAACTGCCTTGTAACTACATACGTAAACAAACAACATAAATCGACCTAACCAATGAATCATGTCTGTGGGTACACTTTACGACATATTTTAAGGCAGGTTAGCTAGCCAATAAAATACATTCGTTTTTTTTTATTATGCCTCACAATCAGTCTCTTTACCACTTGAAATGTGAACTTGAAATTTTTTTATTTCACGGTACTAAATCCAGGAACAGAAAAATTCAAAGGATTGTATGGAGAAGAAATAAAAGGGAAAGGAAGGATGTGATGCACAATTAAATAATACAAATAATTGAATTTTTAATTTCCGAAATTGGTGAGCAGCAGGGTTCAAAGTATAGTAGCAAATTGATTTGAAACAAAAGGAATTTATATAGTTTAGAGTCTGAAGGAAAAGCCTTCGTTTTTTTCTACTTGGACTTGAGTTGCTTCGTCGTACGTGGCTTGTCATTTTGATGAAGTCCGTATATTTATGTATGTACGTGTGCGTAATACACATTTAGTTTGTTTCATTTTTGGCTCGGATATGTTGCCTAATGGAATATACAGTGACGACTCTCCTACATCGCTGATGTGATAATTTCCCGAGAATCGTTTTCCTCCTCACTTTTCTATGTTTTTCATGGAGAGAGAGAGAGAGAGAAAGAAAAAGAAACCGAAATGAAATGAGGAAAAGCATGCCGTGAAGGTTTAGCAGCCGGGTTGTATTCTTTTTACGTGATCTTTTAAGTTGCGTCTAAGCGCCGAAATGCCGAGAAGTGAGACGATAGTGATGACTTTTGGTAGACCGGAAAAGGAAATGAAAATTGTACAGAGAGTCCTCACTCTATTTCTCATGTATATGTACTTACTTGTTTCCACCGAGGAAATACATAAAATACCATCAGTATCTGTGTAAGAGAGAGAAAGAGAGTGTACATGGTAGATACAATGCAAGTAAACTTCATCTATAAAAGGCGTGTATTCAGTGGGAAGGCAGAGGCAAAAGCATTTTCCCCGTTTACACAGTTTTTGCGGTTTAAAAATAGGCAGAATCCATTAAAAGTCAAAATGCTCTCCACGTAAAATGTAAAAGATACAGAGAGCGAAGAGATCGTAACCGTTACGTTAAGTGTTTACATGTCTTCTCTCTCTCTCTCTCTCTCTCTCTGTGTGTCTGTTTCTCTTGCATTTGTTTTTACCTTGCTTTCTTACTCTTTTAAGTCTTAAAAAGTTGAGGAGCTCTTTGAAGACGAAAAAAAGAGGAAAAAAAAAATCATTTAAAAGCAAAAATTACAATGGGATTTTAAAAAACACTCAAGAGATTCCCAGACGCCTTCGATTTTCGACGCAAAAAAAGGAAATCTTTGACTTGTGTCTTCTATATAAATCTATTTGCTTTAGATGCCTGCGTCATTTTATTTTAGAATAATAAAAACAAAAGGGAATTCGTACATAACATATACAGTTTTCCTTTTTGTTTTAAACAAATGCTGGTTTCATTTAGAAAGGTGTGTGTATAAGAATACGAAGGGAGTACACGGGAAGCACCTGTTTCGGACTAGGTGCGATGCAATTGAAATTGAGGAAATGATTTTTTTTTAAAAAAAAAAAACAGAAAAGAAAAAGAAATATACACCGGCTAAGAATAATGAAGACTCACGCATATGCTATTCACTATTCATATACAACATGTATTAACATTTGTATAAATCCCAAGGCACAGTTTGGAATTTACAATGAAGTTTTTGGAAGTTATTATATGTGTGTGTGTGTGTGTGTTGAATTACTTTTATAGAATATTCTACTCACGTTTTTGAAGGGTGCATGTAAATAAGTAGATCTGCCATGACTATGACAGGAAGATGAAATATTATAATTACGTATTCGAAAGGAAAACAAAGAGTAATTGTCCTCAATTCTCAATATATTATACTGATGGAAGGCAAGGCGAAACACTTTATATATATACTTTATAGTCTTTTGAATTTTGAATTTTTCCCTGTCGAATATCAATTTGAAAAAAATAAATAATATGCCATTCATCAATACCACAACAATAAATGAGCCAAGCCACTTTTTGTGCATGTGTGAATAAATTACGGTAAGGGAAAAAAGTAAAAGTGTATGCAATCCCGACGGGAAAAGAAGAATAATATATATATATCTATGTATATATACTGTGTAAAATACAAGAAGCTAATTATTTTGAATTATTTAATGTCATGATGACAATGATGACTTTTCAGTGCCAGCACCCCATACACCGGACAGCCCAAATCCCGGTCACGGTGGAGTATCACCTTACCTTTCCTCTCCTTACTGCCGAATCAGTTCGTCAAACCGACATCCATACTCACTGTCGCAACAGCACTTATCAGGTGAGATGATTTTCCCATCTTATATATATTGTCAACCATCATTTCAGTTGGATTCCGAAAGAACCCTCATATTCATATATAGGAGACTTTCAAACCATTCAATTTCCATTGTTCGAAATACCCTCAGTCCATACTCCATACAGCATAGTCAGCATACATATATTTAAATAATAATATAAAGATGAGCAATGTCGAATCAAAAGGGCCAACAGCCGCTTCTATATTGAATTTTTAACAATCCTTCGAGTCTATATTTTTTGTATCTTCCACTTTAGATCTAATTGTACTGTACATTTCCAAGAGTTTGAGAGTGTACGAGGACAATGAGATGTGTGGAGTCAAGGGCTCATTTTCGGTTAAAACTTTCTCAACTATATATATACTTGAAACTTGAAATCCAACAAGGTTTTTGGGCTCCCAACAAATCTCAATGGGCTCTCTCCTACACACCATTTTTTTCCTGACTCAAAGACATCCCATTTTTGCTCGTAATCTCTCCAATAATTTCATGTCATTTTCCTTTTACGATTATTCCCTTTTTAGTGCTCGTACAAATTATTTAGACTTTGATGTCAAACGGGAAAAATGAAAGGATTTTTCGTACTTAAAAATATCCTCCGTTTCTGTGGGTGTATTGACTAGTGGCAGTCATTAGATTAGCCGTTATCGATGTAGGTAAATGAGACGACGACGGTCTTCTTTTCACTTCGTTTGATGATACTAATATTCCTCCAGCACGTTCCCATATTCCATACACGAACAAACAACGAACATGGCAAGATAGAAGAGATACACTCATGTATAGAGAAACTTTGATATAGCACCCAGGTTCCAGAGTTACTCTCGAAAAAAACGACTTAGCTTGATATGGATCTTAATTATTTATTGATTACCATGAAAAACGAATGTTTACCTTTTCCTTTTACCTTTGAAGATTTGAATCCTTCCGGCTTATTCCTCTTTTAAACTTGCACGGAAGAAAATGAAAATTTTCCAAATGAAATCAACAAACTGCGATACACATATAGACAAGACACAGGCTACGAGGCTTTCCCACGATTTGATCTATCTCAATCTGAACTCTAAAGGCTAAATTTAAAGCATTATTAGCAGGTTCTCCATTTGAGATAGATAGAGATATACAAAGACAAACATCTCCATATCGTTTCTTTTTCCTCACTGGACAAAAGCTGAACTCTTTCTCTCTCTCTCTCTCTCTCTCTCTCTGACACACACACAAGTAGGTTTGTAGGTATAGAGAGAGAGGGGAACTTCCAGCCTCTTGCCGTCCCTTTTGCCTTCACCTTTACCTTAAACTTGGGTTACTTTCTTTGGGTCTCTGATCGTAGCACATATACACGGTTTTCCTTATTGGCTGTATTTACATCGCATCTGCATAAAATCCTACGACTCGTTTAAAGTTACTTTATTTACTCATGATGGTCTGTCTGGTCAATGGGATTTTCTTTTTGTTCGTACCGTGAGACGGTTTCGGTCTGGAGTGAGTCTGTATACTAGTATGTAACGGTAGAGTTACAACTTTGGCACAGATTAAAGATCGCTCGGTTCACTCGCCCTCCCTACCAGATATGCAGGTTGATTGGAAATAATTCAGAATTCAAATTTCCTAAATTCAAACTTCC
>JAIUND010000079.1:0-128627 GCA_034699125.1 Gisinianus flammeolus | reverse complement strand
TGACCTTTGGAGCAGGTCAACGAAATTAAGGAAAATAATTATAGTTCGTTTGTGAACTTAACAGACGATATATTTTTCCAGATTTGGGGAAAGCCATGGACGGGCGGAGCCACAAGGCAAACAAACAAAAATAAGAGGACAAACTGTATTTTCAGTCAATTTTAACCACACATTCTAAAATACTAAAAAATTGTTATTTTGATGTTAAACTGTGAATGCACACTATGCACAGATAATTCGAGTTAAACATTCCCAAATGGATTTACTAGTGCAAGTCACATTTAAATTTAATATTATATGCTAATAAAATTTCCATATTTCCTTCAAATATCAGCTGGTGAAAATAAAATTTCCGTCCGTCTTCAACAATTTCCATGTCCACCACACATGCAATCAAAATGAGGGCAAGTTTACTTAAATGAACACAAGGAAAATGAAATTTCCGGTTAGCCATATAATATGAAGAAGGGCAGTTTGTGGTGGCTATACATTTACTTTGGCTCATACCTATGACAAGTATGACAAAGGTTAAATTTTGAAAACAATTTAATGGAGCGTGGAGCATTAGACGTATTAAACATAAATGTAATCTCAAGCTTTTTTTAAAAAACCACTTCAACTTCAACTCTGTATCGGCAATGTTTATGCCAATTGCCGATGATGATGATTCCCCATTCGAATTATATCATTCAAATTACATTATTTAGTATTCATGATGCCCCACTTAACTGGTCGATGGACACTTGAAGAGTCGCTTGAGTGCAAGATGAGCTCTGTCAAAACAAAATCTCGCCAGTTACTACAAATATACACAGATACATAATAAATATATTATAATACAATATTAAATATTATGTTACCTACACATTTTAGCTAACAACTTAAATGCTAATTGGACTGACAGAAACTCCATCAGAATTTTAAATATTCTAATTCTATATATTCTATATAAAAACTTTACAATGTCCAAGGTCTACCAATATCCAATCTAGAATTTAGAAACGACCGAAAGGTAATGAATTCCTGTAGCTGTAGCCAAAACGACAACCACCAACTCATTGTCAGTATTACGACTAAGACTAAGATGGAACGACAGAGAATCTAGGAAATTTAAAAAAAGTATGCAGACAATGCAGTAACGTGAGAAATCCGTTTTTTATTGATTATGTAATTGTTACAACTTTTTCTATAGATACTCCACCGTCCACCACTCTAAAGATATCGTATATAACGATGAGTCTAAAACTCTCATTTTTTCTAGATTATCTACTCTCAAGATGATTTATCCAGAATCTTGGATACAAAACTGCAATCATTTTTCATTTATTTCAAGGTTTCATATACCTACATTTATACTTTATACATATATGTAAATTCTGCCTTCAATCTAGCCAACCAAAAGCTGGTCCTATACATCAATTAAATATGCAAGTAAGTTAACTCGTTAAGGTGGAAAAAAAGGGGACAACGTCTACATAAACTCAGAAACTGACAAGCTGTAGCATTAGTAATACAAATTGCCGTCATTATTATTGTTTCTGAGACGACTGAATACATATATCGTATATGTGAGCATCTTTTTGCGCTCATCATCCCGTTCAGTAAATCTGCACAGAAAATGTTGCTTGACTCTCGCTGTGCCCTTGAAAAATGGAAATTTGACGCAAGAACACACACAGAAATGGAATTCCATTGAAAATATATGGAATTCATCCAGTGGAGATGTGAGCACACTTTGTTTGTTTATAGACAAACAACCATTATCTGCATATAGCAAAATAGGTAGTTGTATAGGTATGTACATATCGTCTGTTAAGTTCAAAAACGAACTATAATTATTTTCCTTAATTTCGTTTGACCGGGTTTGACCTCCAGAGCAGGTCAACCCCGGTGAAACGAAATTAAGGAAAATAATTATAGTTCGTTTTTGAACTTAACAGACGATATATTCATTTCGTGCTTGACCATGATGTCCAAAGTTGATGGGATTATCTTTTGCATACAAATAAATACACAATGTGTATATCTGTGTTTGAATCCTTTACAGAGTGCATATAGTTGTTTGCATAGTCGTTTTTTCATCAACAGATATGGCAATGGCAATGTCATTTTTTGCCAAGCACATGAAACTGAAGCCGGTTCGTCCAAATGCTGTGAATGCGACTATATGACTATTTGATTATACATTAAAAATTTTGATATTATTTATTTATTATGCAATATGCAATATAGTATCCATAAATTTAACGGGGTTGAATTCGAAATATATATGTCGAGAGAATCAAGTCTGAAAAACTAATTTCTCTTGAAAGTAACAACAAAAATCCGGAATGTTTTTACAAAAGTGTACGTTTTTATTATTATTAATTTGATTCAATTTCCATTTTCTTCTAGAGTCCACTTTTTTCTGCTGATCGTCAATCGTTTTTACCCCCACAATATTCATATTCCCAGTGTGATGTCACTTCACTGATGTGCTTTTGTAGACACATTCATGGAAAAAGTTTTATTTCAAGGTCGATCCCAATCCCAAATGTTAAACATTATGTAATGTACATTGAGTGTAGTATGTTACACACACAAAAATATCCACACACGCGGCAATAGAATTATAATGACAAAAGTTGAGCAGTGAATTAATAATTTTGTTAGTTGGAACTTGGGCAGGCTTGAAAGTGGAAGCGTGGAGGAATTCCGTCCGTCGAAATCCTTTTACATTTTCCCCTTGTTCTTCTGTGTTCCTTAATTAATTTAATTCATTAACTAATTAGTGTCAATTCCATAAAGTTTATTTATCATGTCGTTTCGAATGGAGAATAATCTTATGAGAATGAGATCCCAATCGATTTTATTCCTTGTTGGGATTATTTTGGTCCTTGTTGTTGGTGTGAGTGAGGGTGCAAATATATTATTTTTCATCGGTGGGATTTCCAGTCATAGTCATCGAGTGGCAGTTCAGCCACTGGCCAATGCAATGGTCGAGAGAGGTCACAAAGTGACCATGTTCACTCCCCTCCAAAGCCCAACAAAACATCCAAGTATTGTGGATTTCAGTCCGGTGGCTCTCCGAGAATTTAATAAACCATTCCTTGACGAGTTTGGTGTGGCTGGATTGAGATCCCGTCTTCAAGAGAAATATGCTAATGAAATTTTGAAAGGGAATGTCCTCTGTGATGTGTCTTTTATGATGAGTCAAATCATTTACACTAGTCCGGAATTCCTTCCTTGGGTGGATAGTCAAAAATTCGATTTGGTTGTGATTGATGGTGTGGCCAATGAAGTGGCTTTTGGTCTTACGGAGGCTTTCAAAGCCAAGAAAATCATTTTCACACCTTTGGGCCAGGTATAAAAGAAAATGAACCAAAAATGTGTATTGAAATGATCAAGAGAAATGACACACAGTTTGTATTTTCTAATTCTCATTTTTGGATTATAATTTTATAATTAGATCATGCCCTGGGATTCCGACGTATTTGGTTTCAGTGCAGAGTCCAGTTGGGTCCCAACCATGGAGAATATTTACGATGGAAAAGATATGTCCCTCTTGGAACGACTTTATAATACATACTCTCCCATTTACTGGTACTACAAATATCGGAATTATCATCTCCCGAGACTGGATCAACTCATTCGGGATACTTTGGGGGATCGTGTGAAGGATATGCCACCATTAGAGGAGGTCATCAAAAGCACGGATTTGTTCTTTCTCAATCAACATCCGTCAGATCAATATGCTCGACAACTCCCACCTTTCATTATCAACGTTGGAGGAATGCACTTGGAGAAATCCAATGGATCTTTACCTAAAGTAAGTCCCCGACGACGGGGGAAAAAAAACGACAAGGAAGAAAAATTTTAATTGCGGTTAGATAATTTTCTTGTGTAACTATACTATTTTTTTTCTTAGAATATCGAGAACTTTATTAAACAAGGCGGAGACGCTGGTTTCATTTACATCAGTTTTGGATCTGCCATTAAAATCTCGACTATACCACCAGCAGTACTCAACAGTTTCTTTGATGCTATTAAAAGTCTGAAACAACTCCAATTCCTTTGGAAATGGGAAGGCGATCTCCCAAAGGACGCTCCCAAGAATATTTTCTTCCAAAAGTGGTTTCCACAACAAGATGTTTTGGGTATGATGATTATATAGAAATGGATAATAAATGCTGTCAACTGTCATGTACACATTTTTTTTGTTAGGTGGGCTGTACATGTGATGATTGATTTTCTTGTTATAGCTCATCCAAAAATCCGTGGATATGTGATGCAAGGTGGGCAAGTCTCAATACAACAAGCCATTTCTAATGCTGTCCCCCTCATCATTCTTCCTGTCAATGGAGATCAGGATGTGACAGCCAAGCGATTACGTTCAGCCGGCAATGGAATCGAATTGGAATTTATTGACCTCACATCAGCTTCGATTGCGGATGCGATTAAAAGACTCACTCAAGAACCAAGGTATACCACATATTGTTGACAGGAAAATAAATCATAATCATATGCAGAGTGTTTGAAATATTAATTAAAATACTCCTGGATCATTTCTATAGTTTTGCAGCCAATTCCAAGAGATTGTCGCTAGGTTGTAACGACCGACCAATGTCCGCATTGGACACGGCTGTTTGGTGGACAGAATATGTTCTCCGGACGGATGATACTTCTCATTTGAAACCCCTTGGAATTCATCAATCTTGGATTACTAGACGTGGTCTGGATGTCTATGCTCTTGTTTTTGTTTTCCTTGCATTCTCATTGGTCACTGTCGGTTTCATTTTGAAAACTGTTTTGAAAATCGTCAATGCGCTCATGGGGAACTCCGACCCCGCAACAAAAGTTAAACGTAACTAACCAACTATACTAACTCCTGTGTTAACTACACTTGACTCTAAACTGAAGAGTTACACAACGTTGAACGTTCAACACAATAACGATATTATTACTTTTTTTCACTTCGTATTTTCTATATTATTCAAATAAATTCGATTCAGTCCTCGATAAACGGATCTAAAGTAAAATATAAAATATCTACCTATATTTCTGTCATGCCATATATTTCTAAACAAAACACAGATGGTATATAAAAAGACAAAAGAGAAATAATAATAAAAAGCAGAATTCCAAGTCCACCAAATACAACTGTTTGCATAATGTATTCAATCGTATTTACGTCATATAGTATACACAACACGCTTTGATTTTTTTTGACATCTCTCCATTGTCACGGACAATTTTTCGCTCTGCGAAGTGCAATGAGTAAAAATCCATTGTAAACAATGCATCTTTCCCATATATACACGCAACATAATAATAATGTGATTCTTTCAAATTTATACATAAAACTAAAACAATGCGAGTTCCGATTGTATTTAAAGCTTAAATTGCTCAAGTTCATTTACATGTCAAGTACTTATCAATGGACTATATTATACTGTTTCTGACTATACAGTTGCAATATTAATAAGGTCTTCATTTCACATTTTTCATTCTCAGAGGTCTTCCGCGATTTCCAAAGGGCAGATGAAAGTCCGATCGAAAAGTTGTCGACGAAAACGATCGTGATATCGGTGTGGAGCTTGAATTGATTTTACTCAGCGTCATTTAACTTCAATGACGTGGTAGTCAAACCTGGAATGAAGACAATTAAAATAGTAAATATTATGTAAATGAATTAATTTATAATTACCTATAGTTAATTACGGGTGGGTCTACTCTATAATACCGTAAGTTAAACCTGTTTAACGTAATAGTAAATGTTATATTAGTACGGATTTAAGTTAAATCATTTAAATTTAACATACTACAAGTTAGTGTCAATTTGTACCTTAATGAAATTAGAAATCTGACACTCTGCCTTTTCGTTCCCAGTCTCCATAGCGAGTTGGTTCTGGCCCTTTGGGACCTCCAACTTCTCCCGTATTCGGATTGGTACAATCCGGCCATGCTGGTAACGGTTCTTTCTCTCTAAATGGATGTTGACCTTCTTCTAATTCATCTAATTTACCAATCGGAGTTTTCTTCCTCTTTAAAACCTCAGTCTTGTTCTTGGTTTCTCCATTATTATTATTATTTTCTGGTTTATCTTTAGAATCCCATAATATTGCACTCGTACTTAAACTTTGACGACTTTGAGCAAATCCACAAATGCAAACCGATCTATGTCGTAGTACACTTAAACACTGTGCTATAAACATTACACGAACTGTCTTATTGCTAAATAAATAAATATTTAGTTTTAATTTTAATGAAGTAATGTCAACAATTGAAAGCACACACACATTTCCCGGATATTTTCTCCTAGTTGTATTTTCCCTCATGAGACGACGCTGGAAATACAACAAATTTCAACAAAACGCTCGCTTACACCGCAAAAAACCTTTAGTAAAAGCTAACAAACCAACAAACGTCATTTAACTTGAAGACTAACCATGCAGATTCTATCAATTAGCTGAAAGTCAAATCAAGGAAGATTTTATAACTTCAATCTGTAAAGTAATCTATAATCTATCCTGATTCTATTGGCTTCCTTAATTTGAGCCCACTCGGCAACTTTCCGGGAAGCTTTCCTGAGAATACTTCCCGCAACGTTTCTCCAGGACAGAATTTTCTGTTTCGCGTTTCGCCCCGAAAATCCTTTTTGAAAAAAAAAGCAACAAGTGTGGGGAAATGCAAGTCGATGCTGGATATACTGTGAACTGTAAACACATGAACAAGTGCAATGAACAAAAGTGAAATCCCTTCAATACATTTAGACATAGGCAGTTACGTTATATTTACAATGCAAAGTGGGTGGTTTTCCAAAATGATTGCGTTAATCACTGATGGAAAATGAATGCTAATGCTAGAAAGTGTGTGAAGTATGAATTGAGCATAGGAATTTTATTATGAATGATGATGAAAGTATGTTGTAACAAAAACAAAAAAATGAATCAATGTAGAAGGGAAAACCATGCAGGTAATTCATTTAAAAACTCATTGTCTTTTTATTTAAGGATTTTTCGTTTTGAGTCGAGTGAAAATCATATTCATTATTGTGTGTATATTTTCAAAACACTTTAAACATTCTCATATAATGTATGTTATTTCTATAAATATAAAATATAAAAATTACAAATATTTATCACAGCAATCAGCTCAACTTAATTATAGTTAGACATTGTTATTTTTCAACTTGAGCAAAGACCATACAATTTCGCTCATCAGTTTCTCACTCTCTCTCTAAAATGTATAAATAATATAGTAAACTACTAAAACTAAATGCAAATCATTGGGATTGTACACAAAAATTAACAGTTTAAGGCACTGATGGAGAAAAACCAAAATTATTATTTATATAATTCTTATATCAATATATATTTAATATTTATATGATTAAACGCTGGGCTCTGATTAAATACTATCATAAACAATATTATGAATATCACAAAAAAACCACCTAACTTACAAGCTAGAATCTACACACACTCAGTACTATTTGTATAATGTTCTAATGTGCAAACGTGAAAGCTCTTGTTCCGCTATCAAACTAATAGTTTGATTGTAGTTGAATAGTTTGAAACTATTCAACTACAATCAAATTAAACTAATTATATTGATTAATACGAATTATGAGTGTAAACAAAAACGAGAAGGTGCAAAAAACAGGATATTGTATCTGTAAATAAAAATCTCGAAATCAAAATGAAAATTGACAAAAAAAAAAAAAACTATAATTAAACTTAACTATATACTAAAATACTAATAAAATTATATAAAATAAGATGAGGTTTTCACTTGAAGTTGAATCCCTCATTTTACTTTGTAACTTACAAACTAATGTTGATTGAAAATCGCAATTCTAGCATTACTGAAGGAACTGACGCAGTGTCATTACAACGTCAACTCCACGCGATGTGGAAAATAATTAAACGTTTTAATTAAATCCCACACGTGTGGTGTTTGTTTACACGTTCAGAACTGTGTTCAGTCAAAGAATGATTGAGTATTTATAACCAAAGGAATAAATGGACTACCATTCATCCGAAAAATCTACTTTCTGATCCTTAACCTTTTGTACACGTATTCACAATCCACAGTTAACTATATTTACGAACTATACGGTGACAGTTGCAATTATTATTACTATATTTTTTGAACTAATTATAAATTACTCATTGTCAAAATGCAAACTATATGTTCAAAACAATTTTTGGAATTGTTGAAAAATTGAAAAGAAAAAGTGAATTACTTATATTATTGTAAAAACAAAATCCTCTCTTTAAAAAATATATTCATTTCACAAACACATTTTTGAACATTTTTTGAAAGACTTTTCATGGGGACCAGAAAATTCAGTCGAGTGAATTCTCTCTTTCTAATTTTAGTTCTTGTATACAAAATATGAAATACGGTAAAAAGTAAAAAATACCGTACGATATATATCTTAAAGAAGTTGGAAAGAGAAAATAAAATAAAATATTTATACGTATTTACGTATATACAAAATAATCAAACACAAGCTATTTAAACGAAATTGCAAACAACGAGAATTGTATACAAAAAAAGAGAAGTCACTGGTGGCTATTTATTTACCATGGACGCCAAACATTTTTGTCGGTCAGAGCTGATGAGGAGACTTCGGAGGATTGTGGTGAGGCGGGTGGTGTATATGGACGATAATCTGCACTACAAACGGATCCAGGGCGAGAGGATGTAGATGAAGAAGTGGGAGATGGTGAATTGCGTGAGAATTGAAGTGGGGAGGATGATGGTGATGGACTGGACATTTGATTGAGAGCATGACCCAAATGCATCATCAGACTGGATCCAATGTGAACATCAATCTTGGTGGAGGCCATGATCCGTGAGATTTCCTGGACACAAGTGGCATAGCCCACACGGAATTTCTCATCTTCCCCCATTGGAATGACAGAGGAGGATGGAGATGAAGGAGTTTTGGTTTGCTCCGTGAGTTTGTGAAGGTATCGGACGGTCAGCTCCAGGATGTCCGCTTTCTCCAAACGAGCCACATTCTCTCCTTCATTCTGAAGTCCAGAGACTAAAATGTCTTTGAGTTCATCCAAACACCGGTTGATTCGAGCACGACGTTGACGCTCAAGTAAAGGCTTGGTGATCTATTGACAACAAAACAAACAATAAAAAAAAAATCGTAAAAGATTAGTCACTTGTCTCAATTCAAACACATCCGAAATTACAATTCACATGGATTCACACTCTTTTATTTCTTTTTCTTTTTCATATTCAAAGAAAAACTGTCAATTTTACTGTGTTTTAACTCAAAGATTGTAAATTGAAATTTACCTTTCGATACTGCATTGTCCGAGAAATGGGCTCAGCTGATTGCTGACCAAAAGCACGAGAAATATCCGTGAGTGGAGCCATTTTATTGGACTTGATTGATTGTACTTTGACAATTGTGAACTTTTTGTAAAACAAATTTCAACTTTTTTCGAACTTTGTCGTAAGAACTTTGTGTGTGAACTTTCACTTTGATATTCCAAAATCGATACGTTTTTTGCAAAAAAAAAAAACTTTGTATTTTGTATTTTGTCAATGTGAATGAGGACAAAATGTGGAAATGTGAAAAAATGTCAAAGTATTTTTTGTATTTGTGTATTATATGATCGTGTGTACACGTTGTTTGAGAGTTGTATGAAAATGTGAGTTGTGTTCAGCTCGCTCGCCAACCAACTTGTGATGGTGTTTGGTGAAGCACGAGGTCGTTTTATTCCTTTCCGCCGACGATATGTATACAGACAGCAGGGATGGGGTCCGGACACAAGTTTGGAGTACGCAAAGGGCAAACAGCCAGCACACTTTAGTTTAATCTCTCCCTACCATTTGAGTTCGTACGATACGATACGATACCAAGTTATACCCACGTTTATGCTGTAGTTGTGTGTCGGACAGCTGCATTCACAGGCATTGGAATCCAAAGCTTCTTGCTTCTGGATCCTTTAACCATATATGTACATATACATATCTGTATAGGTATGTGTACAATTCGTATCTACGGGTATGTACCATGTATGTACTTACGAACTAAAACTATGTATGTACTCCCTTGAATATGTTTCCACTCGAGTTTTTATTCACTGCCATGGTATGTTGTATATGTTGCTGCCTTGCACACGTCGTCTGGCCTCCACCTGGCTTCTCTCAAAACGTGGGAAAAAGATTTGGATGTTTCCACGAGCGTGGGAAACACCACCAACTTCAACGAAAGCCAACAGTTGAGGTATTACTTACAATCTTACACACACACACACAGCCAACAAGTCCTCATTTCTTCGTCTTCTTCTTCTTCTCTATTTCTATTCGTCATCTCTCACTTCTTCGTTTATTATATCATTTCTCCTTCGTCCAACTCCAACTCCAACTCCGACGACTCCACACTGTACTGTATACAGTTTTTTTGCTTCCGATTTTTGTCTTTCAATTTCTCTCTCTCTCTTTCTCCCCTATTTATACATGCAATGTACTATCACTATCACTATATTTACTGTGTGTCTTGAGTCGGAGAGAGAGAGAGAGAGAGAGAGAGAGAGAGTAATGAAAAGTGATGCAGGTTCCTACTTCTCTATCTCTATCTCTATATTTCTCGAGTCTATCCGGGTTTACGCTAATGTGTAGTATCACTCGTTTATTATTATTATTATTATTATTATGTTATGTGAAGCTAGAGACAGCCTCATATTCATATTGTTATCTCCTATATCTACTTTCTATTATAAAATTATGGACAGGTTACAGATTATGTTGAAATTGAAATGCTCTCAATATTATATGTTTTAGCCGCTATGTCATATGTATTTGGCAATTTACTATGACCTATGACGAACCAAATTCTGTATGTATTTCTATATATATTAGTATGCCTTTCCATAGCTATTATCTGTTTTGTATTATTATTACATTATATTATAAAAACCACCGTTTTTTCTCTAGTTTTTTTCCCTCTTCTTCTTCTTCTTCTTCTTCTTCAGAAACCCTGAGCTCAGCACCTCGTCGACAGTAGACAGTAGTCTGCGTTGGAATCATAATCTGAATTACAATCACAATCACAATCACAATCACGGGTATGTTGTATGTGTGCGTGTGTGAGGGACTTTTGTATTTGTATGTATTATGTATATGATTTGGTAGTAAAAACGTGGTAGTAAATGTGTAATGGGGAGAGAAGAGAGCAAGTTCCCTCCAAAAAGGAGAGGACTTGATGCAGGGCATAAGGAATGAGAAGCACACAGCCAACCAAATGCCCTTATAAATATAAATAATTGACACTCTCTTTCCTATGCACAATTCACAAGTCCTTTTGTATATACTATTACTATTACCATTACTCTTACTAATATTTTTCCCTGTTGCTTTTTCTATTGTACTGTCAAAGTTTGTTCTCATCATCTCATTGCATCTCATCGCATCTCATCGCATCACATCCCACTTCCACATCATAAAATATCAGTAAAATAAAAACAATAATGTAAAATCTAGGTACATTCGACGGATTTTTATTCTGTTTTTGTTTCTCTCTGACCTGACGACAATGAGAGTTGATGAATCAATGTGTAGAATGTAGAATGTAGATTGAAGATTGATTTTTTTTTCCTTCGTTTTTTTATTTTCCATGTTGCAGATGTAGATTTAGGTCTGAGCTTTGAGACTTTGAGGCTTTCAAATGATGATTCTGTCCGTCATTTTTATGGACCGCGTATTCATTTCCATGAATTTATATACGTTTAGTATTTTGATGTAGACATTATAGGTAATTTAATAGCATTTTTTTTACAGAGAGATTGGCCTCAATTTGAAGCGTTTTTGAATTCGGGTCAGTAGTGAGTTTGTAATGACATTATTACCTAAGCTTAATTCTTGTTTTGAAAAAAAAAATGGAAATGCTACTGGAATTGAACAGTGAATATAATTGAATAGAGTTCGTGACTTGTGGCTATTAGAATTAGATTCGGATTTTTGTTTTGTATTTTTTTGTGTGTGTTTGAGTGATTTCAACTCTCTTCTCAACGTTTTTTGAGCAGGTTGATCTTCTTCTTCCTCTTCTTCTTGTTCAGCTTCACTTTATCATATGTGAAAACAAAAATGAAATTTACATTTGAAATCCTGGCTTATTGTGAGTCGTAGCATACAATTCGTGTTATTTTTACATTACATTATGTATAATTTCTTCAAATCTCTTGGATGAAATGTAAAAATATAATTTGAAATTGAAAGTTTCATCAGATCAGATCAGATGTTGTTCTGATTGTATTTTTGTTTTGATCGTGTGTGTGTGTGTGTTGGCGTTGCATGAAAGTTGGAAGTTGAAACTGGCGAGACTGGACATGTAATTTTAAAGACTCTCTCCTCAATCATATTTAAATTTACCTACTATATATACATTTTTCATTTTTCCATGTTACATGCAAAGAAGATGATGTGATGTTTAAAATTCAGAGCATTAAAGGATTTTAAACACGAGTGAGGCAAAACAAAAAAAGGAGATGGAAAAAAAACTCTTTCATATGTAATGTAATGTAATGTAATGAAATTGGACAAGGATTGCATGATGAATGATTAATTTGGGTCAATTGGACTGGATATTATTTTTTCCATCTATACCTGTGTGTGTGTGCCTTTTGCCTTCAAAGTTCAAACATGATGGATTCTTTGAAATTTCTTTTTAATATCGTAAATCTGCCGTTGGCTTTCGTTTCTCTCAGTCTCTCTCTCACACTGTATTAAGAAAATTGTGCATGGCTTGGCTACTGTTCCTACAGCTCCTGACTGACTCCTTTGGCTACCGTTTTTCCTCAATCCCCCAAAAATATATGTAAATTTCCACCTCTCGTCCTCACTTTTGTGCTACTGTTCTTGCTCTCATTTTTTTTTCATTCGTAACAACTCATATAAGCATAATTTATTTAATGATATTGTGGATTAAACTGTGTGGCTTCTGTTTTACGCTCTACTTTTCTCTCTCTCTCTCTCTCTCTCACTGTAGTAAAATCCATCATGGAATCGGGATTTTGAGATGACGCCATCCATCATTTTCCCTTCCACATCCAAATCCACAGCATCTTTCATCTTCCTTTCGTCTTTGTCATAATCACCCACCTTTTTTTGATTTATGTGTAATAAAGTAATAATCAAAAGTCAGAGTGAGAACACTGAAAACAATTCAAAATGATGGAATATAATCAAAAAATAAAATGGAAACAGTCTATCAGTTGTTCTTTTGTCTTTTTTAAATTCCAAGTAATTATAATTATTATAATGACTTCATTGGATTTCCCTTTGATGATTGGCTACGTGCTACCGGCTACTCTGTTAAATCCGAGAGATTTAAATTACATGTAATGTGTGAAGCTTCAAGGGAACAGAGACTTTTGTGTGTGGATCTGTTCTATATTTTCCATGTTAAACACAGTTCATATTTCCTTTTTTTCAGTAATAAATTGATATAATTTATAAAAGTAATAGACACATTGGAAATTCAAGAAGCTCAAATTTGACTGTATAGATTGAATATAGAATGGGAAATATATGTGCAGAGGCAGAATATGGAGATTGAGTTGTTCACTTATTCATGAGATGAGACTCCATTTAATTACGGGCTTTCAAAATTGAGCAACCAATTTTCAAGTGCAAGACAATTGTTTTTTTTTTTTTTTTTTTTTGATATAGAATTCATACGGATAATTCATGGAATTTTAATTTGCTTGATTTTTTGGTGTCATAATTTGAAGTTTTGTCTTTGCGTTCATGTAAAAATCCTTCATGTACAAGTCAAAAACGTCAAAAAATCAACTGATGAAATTTTTATGTGAAGGAAATGTCTTTCTATTTGATGTTCCGAGAATGAATGAATGAATGATTTCCCATATGTTTTGTATGAAGAATTTTATATTATTGTAATTAAATCCAAATAGTTTTTGACTTTTTGTCGCTGTGTCTTTGAAAGTTGAATATGTCGAGTCGTGTGGTGAGACACACTGACAGACATATGGAAATTTAGGATTTTTTTTTTTGATGTAGAAATGCAAATGTCAATGTCAAAAGTTGAATTTCTGAATAAATTCACGATCACAGATGCATTTCACATTTCACATGTCATGTTTTTAATTTACGAAGGACAGGAAAAGCAGAGGAATTATTTTGATATTTCCGTGGCAGGTGATGAATTTTTAGAATTCAGAATTCAGAATTTGAGTCCGGATTTAAGATGAAGAAGAATTTTTCCTATTTTCAATTGCTCACATTACGAAAATCCTAAATTTCAAATTCCATAACTCTTTTTCTCTCATTGTTCGATCATTCTTTTGTGTATGCCCATGAAATGTATCTACAGTTGTCGTTGTACATACATGTCACTGGTCATCCACATTATTGTGATGTGTGGATGTGTCACGAGAGAATACAAACTATACGACTACAGCCTTTAAATACTCACAAGGGAAATGAATGGAATTCCGTCAATCCTTCATTGCTTTTACACAAAATATATATACGAAAGAAAGAATAATATTCATACAGACTATTCAAATTGAATAGAAATATACACAAAAATTTTATGCCCCATTACAAACACAAAACACATAATAATTTGAATTTGAATTTTCAGTTTCAATTTTGAATTACTGAAGGCTTTCAATGTTCAAATTCCAACTGCAACATAAACATCCCTTACGATTTACCAATTCCAATACAGATATCACATGGACATGGACATGAACATAAACTACAACAAACTAAATGACAAAATGACAAAGACAAATGACAAATGCATATACAATTGGCTCAAGAAAATAAACTTGGAATTCTACAAATCCACAGTTCCACTATATTTCTATGTATATTCTGCAGTTTTTATTACAGTTGTTCCACAGCAGTTTCAAAGAAAGATTCAGGGTCGCTCCAGTACGTAATAATAATTTTTTTAAGCCTCTCTGGAATCTCTATTATCCAAGAGGAGATTGCAGAACATAAAGTTCAAAACCCTTTGACTCGCTCACATTTTGCACACAATCATAACAATCATTAAAATGGCTATTGTAAATTGTAACCCCAACCATTTGTTATGATTGTTATCTGTTTTTGCCTTGATATTCTCTTCCTCCTAAATCTTACCCGTTGCACGTGCATGAACTACTTAAATACAAATATAAAACAAGAGAGGAAAGGTCCAATGATCTTTGGAGATGAAGGAAAATGATATTAGGGAAAATTGGGAATTAAGAAAATATATTTGTGCTCAGCTCATGCTGGAGTTGTGTATGTATGATGTACATCATATTTCAGTGTGTGTGTGTGTAAGGGTCATTATGGATTATTATTACTATTGTAAATAGTAAAGATGGTCTCGAGTCTCTTTTGGATTCCTCAATGGTTGTGGTATTTACTATTTAGTAGTTTAGTACATAGTTGGCTCTGTATTGTGGACAGAAATTTGGTTGCCTCTTGTCATAATGTCGGCTCGGCTGTCAGTGACAATGACAATGACAGTCGAGGCTCCTGTGCATCATATATACTTACGTAAATACGTACACACTTTTACTTTGCACGACAGAGAAATGATGGGAAACACTGGCATCCCGTCATTTGTTTTCCTACGTACAGAATACATAGATATTAGATACAGACGACAGACAGTATCGATATGTTCCTTTTTTCCCTCTTGGGCTTGATTTTTGTTTGTGTCCAGAGCAGCAAAAGGCAGGACACTCGGACTCCTCGGGCTTACTGACTCGAGCTCAACACACGATGACGATGAGACGTCGCTCTCCTTTTATTCTTCTTGGAGACATTCCGTATCAGTAAAGAGAAGTGAAAGAGAAAAGAGAAAAGAGAGAGAGAGAGAGAGAGAGAAAATTGAGAAAAATTCCATCAATTCCCAAGCTAAATGCACACTACTTATTAAATACATGTATCTTTCATAAGTACACAGTACACATAGAATTGAGGCTTGAGAGAGTGTCGGAGGTTTTGAGGGAACTGAAAGGAAAAGGGAAAATGTTCATTTGGAATTTGGATTTTTGAAATTAGAGTAAACACTTGAGTTTTTCCAATTCTCAAGTTGGACTTGACGTTTTCCACAAGGACTATTATTCTATTATATCTACAGATATTTCTATCACTACATTTTACATTTTACCGAGAGAGCGCCAACATGAAATGACAATACAATGTCATTCGTACACGCATTGCTATAGAGATAGACTAAATACTAAATACTAAATACACATCATTCGTCATTCCTCATTTCATATGGGTTCTCGAGACTCGAGACTCAAGAGTCTTTTTCCCTTTTTTCTTAGATACATATGTGTATTCTTAAATATTCTTGAGACTTTTGAGAATATATACGAAGGAATGCAAAGTGCTCTGTAAACGGAGCGATGACAATGACAATGAGTGACAGTGACAGAACAGAAGAGGACAGAGAAGGAACCAGACTAGTGCGAGTCAACAATGGACAGCGTGCTTGCTCCACTACATATATATGTATCAGTAAGTAGATGTAATATGTAGCCCTTTATTCATTCTCATTCCTATGTTGTTATTTTGTATACTTGATATAAAATTTAGGCATGTAGTTAAACTCAATTCATAATAGTAACAATGTATACAAAGGGCAAAATATAAACAAGAAAATTTCAAACAAAAATCAGGATTCAGAGACCCCGCAAGTTTTGTGGGCCACAACTGATTTTCTATAGTCAAAACTTTAAATGGACAAGAAGCAAGAAGAAGAGGAATTTTTCTTTGGCTTAAACTTAAGCTTAAAGGGTGAGGAATGAAGGGCAGACGCTCTTAATAATTACACATATTTTGTATTTTTCTTTATCAAAATATACTTCTTTTCCTTTTCTCACAGGCAAAAAGGGGAAATGAGAAAGTCAAATAAAAAAAAGGGTTCTATCCGATTAGATAAGTAAAAACAAAAACTAAACAGACAAGGGAAAAGAAAGAGAGTGAATGAGAGAGTTTTAAGTAAAAAGTATCTGTTAAAATGTAAAAATGTAAACTAAACTAAAAAGGTCTTTCTTTTTTTATTATCTCTATAGAATCCAGAAATTTCTTAATTCCTCAAGTCGTCTGTACTTTTTTTTCACTCTTTTTTTATGCATCGCATGTGTGTGTGTGTCTTTGTTTTTTTCCTGGCTGCATCTGGACGGTAATAATAATAATATAATAACGATTGACTGTGGAAATTGAAGTAATGTAATGCCAATCTCAACTGAGACTAATAAAATAGTAGTAAAATCAAAGTATTATAATGTAAAAGAAGTTGTTTTTGTTTGCATACTTTTACAAACTTACATCACAAAATTCTTGAGGTTCAAGGGAAATCAATCGTTGAGGTTTTTTTTCTCTCTCTCTCTCGTTCCTCAAAATTTGATTTGGTAATAGTTTTGTAATTGTAATCAGTTTAAAAAAACTGAATTTTCAGTGATCAGTGATCAGGATCAGTAATGAAGAAAGTGCAAAAATTTTATGGATGGCGCTCGTTCATATTTTTTGATTGTCCAGAAAAAACAATAATAAAACAGATATGAAAAGAATATTTTTATATGACTTCAAGTATATAACCGAATATGGTCCAGTTGCAGTTTAAAATCGTAAATCATACATAAAAAACTTGATCGACAAGTGTGATTATATTAAAGATTATAAGGAGCACTCTCTCGTCAGTCAGATGATATCAAGATTTCTGATTTGATGAAGTGCATTGTTCAAATCGATGAAACACCGACCAGTCTTAGCAAGATAAACAATCCATTTTGATTTTATTACATCATTAAATAAAAATCATCATCGTATTGTGGTTTTTCCAGTTTCTATACTTGTTAGCAAATTTGAGGGTTTGCACAACAAAAAAAAAAAAGAGAAAAAAAAGGTGCCACTTTTTGGTGTGAGAATAATTTTCTCAGGAAATTATGAATTTCTAACGATTTTTGACATAATATGTAGATAACGTAAAATGTTAGACAACTTAATTAGGCAGAGTTTGTTCAAATTATTGTAAAAATATTACACAATTTTTTTCTGTGTTCAGTAAAGACTTTTCACACATAAATTGCAGCTGTTTGGATATTCTATATGCAAACTGAAAAACAATTGTAAAGTATGAGAAATCCTCATTTTATGAGGATTGTTGTTATTTCATATGTCTCAAGTCATCAATAAATTGTGAGTTTCGATAAAAAAAAAGGGCATTCCAAGTGTCCAAGAGGAGTAAATTAAAGTATTATATGATTACAGACATTTCAATTTCCATTAGAAACATATATGCATAAAGGCTTTATGATAAAGCAGCAGTACATGGAAAATTTAATTTAGTACTATTGTTTTTTGTACGTTGATAATTTATACTACAACAATCGTGTATTTAGTATGTAAGAAACGTTTGAGCCGCGTCAACATTTATTCTTATCCTTCAGAAAAAAAGCACAATACACAATACAATACCTGGAGAGAGTGTTCAAGAGTTAAGAGATTTTCTTGAAGCATGCATGGGAGAAAAAAATATTGTCTTGAGTCTCGGAAGACTTGATGTGTAAAATAAAAATGATTATAATAATATTATTATTATGTACACAGAGTGGAGAAGAAGGAGAAGATGAAGATGGAGAAACCACAACTCGATGGAAGACTTCTTGAGATGGATTAGACAGAAAGTCAGTGTGTCAAAGACCAAAAGTCGGAGAGATGGAAATGGAAATGAAAATGAAGAGAGAAAAGGACAGAGGTAATCAATTTTACCTTTGCCTATAAGTGTACCAGCACCAGCTGAAAATATGCATCAAAATGTGTATCTCAGTATCTCAGTACATTTCCACGATCGTATTTCAAATCCAAATATATTTTATGAACACGCATATTTTGTATTATGACTTTGATTTGAACTTTGAATTTTGAATTTTGAATGAGCACATCCACAAAATATTAGAATAATATACTAAACTTGAGAACTGGACAAACTCTTTTGCTTTCATCTGTCACCCGCCAACAGCAATTTATTACCCGGTACATTCTCCACACACAGTCATAAAAGTAAAGATTTTTTTCTTCATCCCTTCACACTTTCCCCCTATATATGTATTATAGGAAAACACAAATGCATACCTAAGTAACTTTATTTATTAGGGATTAGAATGAGAATGAGATTGAGAATGAGAGTATCAAAGGATTTTATACATAATGTGTAAAGAAATATACTTTTATTATTATTAAATTATTATTATTATTATATTATCATGATTCCATGCTTGAAAAGTAAGACATTTATAATGTAATATTTTAGATTTCAATTCAAATGTTTGATTTTTCATGTAAGTAAATAAATATTGGAATTGGGATGTACATAAACAAAGTTTCAGGCATTTGACATTTGACATTTGTCCTCCGTCCAAAGTGCATAGAAATTTACAAATGGCAGTGCAAAAAAAAAACGTTTCACTCCCAGCTTTTTTCAGGTCAAAAAGTCAACAATATTATGAATATGAAAAAAAGAGCAAATAAGAAAAAAACACAAATAACTAGTAACACAACAAACAAGTCCAGATAAATGCAAGACATTAAACATGAGATTATATAGAGAGACAATAAAAGAAAACGTGTGATAAAGAGAGAGAGAGAGAGAGAGAGAGACAGAAGGAGTGAAAGAGTAAAAGGTAAATAGAAAAGAAAAAACTGATTACGTGTGTGTACTGTGACTGTGAGAATCCCTTTAGTTTTACTTTCATATAGTTTTTAGGTTTTATCTTGTGTGTAATTTACACAGTAAAAAGGTAGTATGTATGTGTATAAAAATGAAAATTGCAGAGGTTGTGGAACAAACAACAACAACAGCGACAACAAGAGAACACGAGTGTGTGGATGATTACATTGATATACGAGTATGTATACGATATAATATAGGTAGATGGTACATCATATATTAGTATTAGTATGTATATAGTAGGTACCCTTTTTTTGGATAGTTGATAGCGCAGATAGATAATTACGCTGATGAAAAGAAAGTCTGGGATAATAGAAGAGAGTACGAACGAACGACAAGCGAGCGTAAAGCAATTCGGAGATTGAACTGGATTGGAATCTGTAGAAGCAAAAGCAAAGCCTGCACACTCACACTCACTAACAACAACCACAAATGCATACCTGGGTACATAATATAATATAATACATATATACATAATGCTCAACACCACACACCTGTCATGCTTTCCCACACTCTGGAATTGTTACACACAGTGTGTGTGTGTGTGTGTGTGTGTGTGTGTGTGTGTGTGTGTGTGAGTGTGTGTGAGTGTATGTATTCTGATGTACCCTGATGGGCCTGGTCTATAATTTTGCTCAAAGTGGATTCCCATTCGTTTCCTTGTACAAGTTATATATATACATGTTAGAAAAGAGTACATTTTATAACTATATATCTGTATATACGTATTTTAACCTTACCCACCTGCAACTGCAAAGCACACATAACATATAATGATATACGGTCACGTTTCTCAAGTGCTCACACATGAACCATTACCATTACATTACGTTTTTGAACACAACATTATAATGAACTAATAAGTCTATCATTTATTATCACCCTACATAATAACAATAACGAGGAGCTCATGTACATGTCAGATTTCTATTCGCACCGATTTCCATCATCAGTTTATGCATGTTATGTACATATGAGCGATTTGGTGAAGTCAAGTCAAAATTTCGTCTGTTGACTTCCTATACATACAGGAAATAATGACAAAAATAGTCAAATGTGCTGCTAATTAATAAAGCTCCAGTTCCATTTCAGTTTTCAGTTTTTCAGCTTTTCAGTATTTCAGTATCAAACTTATTAATCTTTGATTTCAGGGATGTGTATAATTATTTTGTAGTTTTATATCTGTACAGAGATTTGCCCTCCAATTTATTCGGCTTTGGATTCGGACTGGAGACGACTGAAGAAACTAGAAACTTAAACTTGAACTTGATCTTGTAGTTTGTTTTCCTTTTCCGTGTGTTCTCTCGTTATTTTACTACACTATGTACATACGGATTTGTATTTTTTTTCTCCTTGCGGGTATGTAGAAAATGGAAAACAAATACAATACAGGAGAACAAGTTGAGAAAAGGAAAAGAGTCCGTGCGTTTTGTATCTGTCTGTTGTTGAGAGTGATTGGATCTAGAGCTGTGGATCTCTAGATGTTGTGAATCTAAATAAACGTGGGGAGAGACGAGGAAAATGTATTCAAAGTTCTTTGAGTACGATTAGAGCTGCCACAGGAGCATTAAAAGAGCTGAGCGAGAATTACTGAATAATGAAATAGGTATTCGTATATTGTTGGTGTGGCAGCAGCAGTTTGACTAGTTGGCTTTTTTTGTAAATGTGAATGTGAATGTTGATGATGATGATGGGGAAACTGAAGCTGAAGCTCTGAAACTGAATGATTTGCTTTTCATTGTGTGAAAGCCATTTTTTACACGGCCTCACGATAAGTTCTCGTTTCATTGAGGAATTTCTCTCGCTCCAACTCTGACGCTCTCTCTCTCTCTCTCTCTCTCTCAACCTCACTCGTTCCCTTCTCTCGGCTTTGATACCAATACATACAAGAATTTATTATGTAAAATTTGTACATACATATATCTATCTATATATATATTTTACAATGATTCTTCGTATTCTTTTTCGCCTGCTGTCCGGCTGCTGCCTACATTTTTTCCCAGCTCATTCTGTAAAGAATGAGAATGAGAATGAGAACGTAGAAACTTGGAACGTATTTTTCTGATTCATGATTCCGCTAAGATACGATGAGATACGATATTACAATATACAAGTTCGGCTTCTTTCTACTTCTTCTTGGTCGTCGTCTTCATCTTCGTCTTCTTCTCACACTTGCCATTGCTTTTACCAGAGTATATATACGTAAGCAAAAACTTTAAGTCTAAAGAATTAAACAAAAAATCCTACGAGCAAGTCCACTTTCCTGGCTCATATATATTCGTAGATATTTGGATTTGGATTCCTCCCATCTGCGAGAGTTTGACCAAAAAAGCGTGCACCATCATTTCAATTACCAAATACCAACGTCAAAAATTAAAAATCCACACGTGCTCACTCTCACTGCACTGTGTCCTGTGTAGTATGCTGCTGCCATTTCCATATGTATTTCCATACCCAAATCCCAAATGAATCAATTATTACCAAACTATACCGACTACCGAGAGAGAGAGAGAGAGAGAGAGTATTCAAAATTCGATCTCTAATTCCTATTTTTTGTCTATGCGCGTTTCTCCTTGACTGATTTCAATTTCGAATTTGAATTTCAGTTTTTCGTGTACAGTAATTCAAGACACATTGAAATGGATCACGTTCCACGGTAGGATTTCTGTGGTATTTGAGTTTTCAAGATTTCAGATTGAGCTTCAAGTTTTTTTGAGAGAGAGAGAGATAGAAAAAACTATATAGTGAGGCCCTCCTCCCTCACTTTTGCTCCCTTTTTTTAACCTTTTGCCTGGAAAATCTAAATACATGGTAATCGTACACGGGGAATAAGAATATACAGATATGTATACATTTTGTATATGCAAGATGATGAGAATCCCAGGGAATCCGTATGTATACATTATGAGATTGTGTGTTATGTTGTGTGTATTTTCCCTTCTCGACTTCTCGCTCACTCTCGTCCATCGAAAGTCCTATCTGCCAGGTGTTCCCTGAATTCCTTGGCTGAATTGATTCGACTTTTCTTATATATATATATATATTGTTTTTTCTTTCGGATGGTTGAACTTTTCAACTTTACATTGCATTAGATGTACGATTTATTATACGATACAGTGTCTTTGCATTTCTCTTTCTCTCTCTCTATATATATATTCTATTCTATGAGAGCTCTAATAATTCTCGTCATCAGATTATTTCAATATCATTTGAAACTTTGAGTTTTTTGTATGTTAAAAGTTTTAATTTTATTTGGCACACTCGTCCCCGAATCATTTACAATCTTTTTTTTTAAAATGTAAATGCAGCTGAGAATCAACAATCAATTTGATATTCCGTGATGAAGCCTTGTCGAACAGTCAAAAGGTAATCATCAGTAATCAGATTGCATTTCAACTGTACATATTCGAAATATTAGAATACATACTGCAATATTAACAAAACGAATGGTGAATTGATTTTTTTCCTCATTGTTCTCTTTGTTTGAACTTTGAGGCTTGGAGGATTTGAGTTTTGACAAATGCTCATAATATGATAAACAGTAAACCGAGAGAGAAGGAAAAAAAAGTATGGAGCGTGTGTGTGTTCTTTTCTTTCTTTTCCTCAATCTCCTTGTTCCTTATTTCTTGATTCTACTCGTATTCGGTATTCGTATAGTTGTTGTTGTTTTATAGTTTTTTTTTGTTCCACTTACGATAATGTGAGTGGAAGTTGCTGATGATGAGAAAGTATTTTACGGAAAACATATGCTCTGAACATAGTTTACACCATTTTTTCCCCTAGTTGTTATCTCATGTACATAAATACAGGTAGACTCTACGAAGGTTTTTTTTTGCATTTTGCATATAAAGATCCGTCATCAGATTAAACGAATCTACACAGATACTTCAGTACTTTAATCCTATAATATATGATAATTCTCTCTCTTAGTCTATACTCTATACATGCAGGAAATTCTAATCTGTTTTGGATACAACAAACGAACAAACTACAAAATCCTAAACACAAAACACATCATCATCATCACAATTATATCTTGAACGTTATCCTTTATTTTTTTTGTGGACGTTTGGCTTTCAGCTAAATGAAAATGAAAATAAATAACGCATCTAATGTATCTGTATTCTATCGTACGATATACAGATATATTCTTTTTACAGTGAGTGACTGAAAGCTCAAAGCTTTACACATCTTTAGCTTGATGATTCCTTCTTGGTTTTTTGCTGCTGCTGCTGCTGCTGTAGTTGTTGATAGTCAAGCATTAGACTTGTTACCCAACTTTTAACTAAATTCTATAAAAATTCTTATGTAAACCTCGGTTAAATGCTCATAATTCCCTCACATCATAGACATTGAATGTACATAAGAGATTGCTTGGAGGGAAAGGATGAGAGAGAGAGAGAGGAAAGATTTATTACCGAAAGTATTTGTCTCGAGTATTTATGCATGCATATGTACATGGTACATGCAACATTTATGGTTATCATTATTGAGAGTGAGAGGAGGCTGTTTCTCTATTTCTTTTTCGGAGGGTGAGGAGAGATTTTCCTTGAATAGTTTGTACTTTGTTAATTCATAATTGCGTGTGCCTTTTTTCGCCTTTCGCCCTTTAGGATTCTTGAACGGCGTGCGGGCACTTTGGCTGGTGGATTGTGGATTGAGGATTGTGTGGATGGTAAATGGTAAATGGTAAATGGGGATTGAATGTGTGTGAGTGTGTGGAATTTTGAGGAAGTTCCGCTTGCAATATGCTCTGTCATTTTTTGGTTTTTTTTGGATCGCTCCTCGTCCTTTTTCATTCTTTCAAGTTGTGGAATTTTCATATGAACATTATGCTAATGCGCATCCCATTTCACATACTTGAGGCTTTTCTTTTCTTAGGTATTTATCAAAGCCATAGGTTACTTATAGTTTAAATTATTCTACCTACACACATCAGCACATGTGGTTGCTACATGGAATTTAATGTTTTAAAACAACACACACACAGATGAGTAACCTGCCTTCATTCAGGAATCCTGATCCATAGGATTCACAAGGAATAAATACAAAACAAAGAGTTTTTTTTCTTCTTATAGAATCCAAGTGAAACGAAATGGAAATGCACAATAAAATGTACAATAGTATCAGAATCAAGTTATTGCATTGTTTTTTGTAAAGAAGTAAAGATTATGTAGGGATTTTGTTATCAATGAGGCTTTGAAATCCTGGCGATTCGTTTGATTGTTCAATTTTGATTAGGATTAGACACTCTCCTGGAATGAATGTGAATATGTAAGTGAATACGAAATACGGCAAATACGGTCAAAAGTTAGGGATGGAAAATTGGGGTAATAATGCCACAAAAAGTAATGAATGGAAAATACATATACCCAACAGTCAAAGTCAAACGAAACGGAGGTTTCGTACGGGGAAAAATAGGGAAACCGCAAGAATGGGAATGGAAATGGATATAAGAATGAAAATATTCTAACCCTTTTTTTTGGCCAAGAAATATTTTCTGCCTCAATTAAATTATTGTACGGAAGGTTTGGAAATTGGAAGGAATCCTTTATGCTTTATCTATGATGTTTTATCTCGTTGGTTTTCGTTTTTCGTCTTATGTCTGCTGCTGTCTTGCGGTTTTGAATGTGTCCGTAGGTTTAAGATAGAATTTAAAGTTAAGTACTTATCTGTGGACTTTTGAATCATTTTCATTTTCAGTTTTGATGGTTGTATATAGCCTGAAACTTTGTTGCCCACAGTTTCCACAATGTTTTGATTCTTTCCCTCTGTTTTCCTTGTGGTTTTATATACGATACATAGTTAATAATGTACGGATTTCTAACCAAAATAAATCCAGGACAAATATATCGAAATACCGAATATTTTACATCAATTTCATGGTTTCTTACCTTCACGGAATGTTCACATTTTCCCTTTTTGTTCCCTGGTAATTTTAGAGAAAGAGAAACAAGGAATGATAAACCATTAAAAAAATCAAGTGTCCTAAGTATTGCGGTAAAAGATGTGTGTTTTTATGCTCTAATCCTCTCGCAAGTCCTCAAGTTCTTTCCCTGAAAAAAACGTTTAAACTCCTCTCGGTTATATACTAAATATTTTTCTGTTGGTCCAGAACCAGATTTAAAATCACAAATAAAAAGCCAGAGTAAAAATTGTGAGCACATAGCACATTGAAAAAAAATATCAAAATCAAACTCCAACGCGACAGACAAGAAAATTACCCACTGTAAATGTATGTCGAATGTAAAAGAAGGGGAATGTAAATATCGTGTAATAAGTCTGCGAGAGTGAGTAAATAATCGTCGATGATTGTAAAGTGATTATCATATATGCCTGGTTTTATCGTTGGCTTCGTTAGTTACAGTCCTGGTCATTGTTTATGACAACCATTTTTTCCCCTCATTTTCTCTCTCTCCTTCTCTCTCGCACTTCAATTTAGTCCGGTTTTGTTCGGAGAAAATTATGACAGCTCCTCTCTCTTCTACTTTTACCCTTCTTGGAATGGAATATGAAGGAATTCAAAATCAAAATCAAAGGGGAAAAAACTATCTCTCTCTCTCTCTCGGAGAAATGTGTCTGTCTCTGTTTTTATTCTGAATTCATTTTAGCTCTCTGTCTCCATTTTTTACTACATGTCTCGAGTCTGGACGCTCGACTTTTTATCTGGGGCATTACAAAACCGAAAGGGAAAAAAATTAAGTAAACAAACAGAGAATCCACATGATCACTCTATAATTCTATACAAGTCTACATTGAATTAATCTCCACCCAAAAAGTCCTGGAACTTGAAACATTCAAATCCAAACATCAAATGAATGCAAACAAGGTTTCTTTTCATTACTAAAATGTATGCTCGGCATATGTCTGTACTTACGATGTATCGGAATTTCCTCTCTGAATGTCTGAAGTATAGTATACTTTGAACACTCTGGAGCTGCTTTCATTTTATTTTCATTAAAAACTTGGTTTGTACTTACAACTTACAAGTCAATTAAAGGATTTCTTGACTTGACTCCTCTCGATCAAAAAATGCATCCTAAAAACTTGACTCGCAATTACAAATATGAACTTTGATCTTGTCTTGAAATTCAAAAAAATATCAAAATATCAAATTCCAAATGATCACAAACTCACGTGGAGAAAATGGATGAAAATGAATAAATGCACAAGGAAATTGGGAATTGGGAAATGTGGAGTGTACGATATAGTTTAAACTTTTAAAGATTAAAGCCACACTCTACGCCGGCAGTGCATAGACAATTAGAATTAGAACGGGAATGACGGTCAGACCTTGTTAAGATTATGCATGGACGTCGTTATCCTTCTATTGAAACGAGAGAGAGAGAGAGAGAGAGAAAGAGTAAACAGAGGCAGTTAAACAGAATTACAGACCGCGTGAGAATACATATGTTCGAAGGAAAACGTTCAATGTGTATTATTGTGTGTGTGTGTGTATTATGTATTTATTTATTCCACAACTAAATCCAAAGAGCAAAGTGAAGAAAAGTTAAAGCTGAAATTGAAGGAGCTGTAAATACAAAATAGCGATAAAGAAAAATTGAAATACATATGGTACATTGTAATGTGATTTCATGTAGTGCTCTGTATAATAATATGTACTCTGTTATAACTTATAAGGAAGAGAGAAAAAAAGGCAGCACGACGAAGGAAAAGAAGAAGGAAGGGAAAAAAATGGTTGGAGTAAGGCAGAACGTGCGTCTATTATATATTGATCATGACATCATGTACATAGACACACTTTACACACGCGGCAGCTGGTTCTTAGACGAAACTATACGAAACCCGTGGGAACGAAGAAATTTTCGTAGTCACACACTCACACACAAACTCACTCGCTCTCTCTCTCTCTCTCTGTCTCTCTCATTCTTCATACACAAAAAGACAACAGCAGAACACATTTCATATTTTCTTATATCTAATTGTACGGATTTGCTGTGGGTCTGAAGTCTGACCCGACGTCTTCCACTCTTTACTCCTACAACTCCTACTACTTTTTCTACATACATACATACACTAAATACTAAATACCAGCTACCTGCTCCAACTACTCTTTCACAAACACTTTTTTTACACATATTCAAATCTTCTCCCCCCCCTCTCTCTTTCTCTATCACTTCATCTGGATAAGTACAGAATGTTCGTATACTCGTGAGAATTCTTATGGACATATCTGAACTCTGAACAAACCAATTTGTTTGTAAATATCGTATGTAGATGTACATATACAATATACACCGTGTGCCCCTTATTTTCCCTGTCTCTTGTCTATCGCATGTGTCCGTAATCTGTATGTATTCTGAGTATTCTGAGCTTGTTAATTATTATGCAAACTCCCAGCTTTTATGGCACCTCCATATACCAATTCCAATCTTTAATTATGACGCTCATCCTAATAACTTGAGGAAAATCTTGACTGTCTGTAGTCTGTGTACACAGACAATCAACTTGTTTTATCTGTAGTCTGTAGCTGTAAGTATTTGTATTTGTATTTGTACAAGCAAATTCCTTTCTCTCATTTACCATTTTACATAAACGGAAATGAAATGATTGTGATTTGAACAGGAATGGCGAAGGGCATGATTTGGATTTGGATGGAAAGAGAAAATTACCGACTGCCGACTTTTCCCCAGTATATTTTATCCTTTAGTAAACTTTAGTTTTTAGTTTTTCCATCGTTTTTTACTGTTTGCTGTTGTTTTGCCTCTACATTGAATGTATTGAAACATTGTAAAGTAAGCTATGTAATAATGTATCGTTTTTTTGGCCAGGAGGGCAAGTAAAATGAGATAAATAATAAATAATAGATTGTGCGAATGAGACGGAAGATTATAGTTTATACGTGTGGTGCTTTTGAGCGACTGTGAGTCTAATCAGAATCTCGGTGGAAATAAATTCATATGTATTCCTATTCATATGTGGAAAAATAAAATAAAATACAATATACAATAGAAATAGAATAAAGAAGAGCTTGAAAAAAATGCTCGAGGACACAAAAGACAAGACAATATGCAATACAAAAGAAGGTTGTAAAAATAATATAGAATATATAGACAGAGTTTAGTTGAGATTTTGAGATGCAAGTCAAAATAGGGAAGAAAAAGGTTACTGGGATTTAATAATAATAATAATAATATGAAGAGCGAGAATTGGACTATAGCGCAGCATCAGCATCCCCGGTGATCTTTTTCAGGATTTAGTTTGAGTGTAAAAGTTTTCAGACTGTATAGAGACTGTGGATATTACTTTAGTGGACGATGGAGATGATTATGATGGTGACGATGAGCACGCGGACAAAAGTTGTTTGGAAGATGAGAAAGGAAAGGAGAAAAAAAAACAACAAAATACATTACAGGCACGGTGACTTTGATACTGATGGTTGATGGTTGATGGTTGATGGTGAATGGAGTAACCCTTAAAGGGAAAAGATTTGAATTTGAACACGTGCCCCATTGCCTAAAGGGCCCACCAGCAACACGACCAACAACAACATGAAAAAACAACCCAAAGACGGAATGAATCGGAAGACAACACAAGAAGAAGAAGAAGAAGAAAAAGAAGAGATTTTTCAAACCCAGACCAAAACGAGACGAAGAAGAGGACCCTTTGTAATACTTTGCTTGAGCCTTTGAGGGATTCTCCAGATTTTTCTATCTACCTACAATAGATTATGTATGCACTGCATTTTGAATAGGTAATAACTAATAAGAATAAGGAATAAGTAGATAGAATATAGAGATTGGAGGTAAAACGTACAACAACATTCAACAAACCCACCATGTTCATGCTAATGTTAATGCTAATGTTTTTTCATGGCTGAAGAAGAAGAAGGGTCGTGTGCTTAATTGTGTCTGTGCTTCAAGTCTCTCGTCCGGGTCCTTCATCTTCGTCCTATTTCTATTTCTATTTCTATCAGACCATACCATACCACAATTATAATTATCTCAATTATATCTCTACTGTAGGGACTCTACAGTTCACATTCTCCATTGTACATTCTACATTGGAATTGGATAATGATGAAAGTACATGAATAATTTTATTAGAATTTATTTCAATGTACATTCAAACATTGTACATTGAGGATTCTCATTCTTTATTGTCTTGTACAGATTATACAGATTATACAGAGATTGCTCCTCATTCCTCATTCTTGTTCTTGTGTACACACCCGTATAGAATATTCTATATAGAATTACGACATGTGTTATGAATCTGGACCAATTATGAACTGCTTCATCTTATGTTTTGTATCGTACCATATGCATGCACAAAAAACTCCCTTGAGATATTTTGGATTTGGATTTGGATTCCCTCCCGAATAATCTTGAACCATTCAAGATTCCACGGGCTCATCATCAGATTCATATATATAAGAACAACTCGAGCGAGATTTCAGATTTAGATTTAGATTTAGATTCAAGATGAGAGACTAAGAATTTTCGGCTTATTACCGTGGCTTTTGCCCTGACAGGTTAAACTTAACAGGTTTGAGAATGAAAAAGGCAAAGGGAATGGGTTCTCTGTATTGTATTGTATTGTATTGTATTGTATTGTATTTTGCATAAGTATGCCGTGAAGGTACATCTGTATGTATTTGAAATCTGAAGTCGGCACGAGTTTCATTTAATTTTTAGAATTGGAAAGATTTTATTATTAGTATTATTATGATGATGAATAAATGGAAGGCGTGTCCAGGAGGAGAGTTGAGATTTGAAGATTTTTGATGGGTCAAGATGAAAGATGAAAGATGAGAGAGAGAGAGATAAGAAATGGAAATGAAGATGAAGGAAAGGATTCTTCAACTTATTCTCAAATCCAATAGGAAAATGAATCTGGTTGATGCCTTATAATAAGTATAATAAGTAATTAGTCCTCATTTCCATATTTTGATTGAGTTTCTCTTACTCACCATGACATCCAATTGAACTCTGGACAAAAGTATACTTATATGATGTGAATGAGGATTTAACGAGAACAGTAATTGTATCAGTACATGATAAACGATAAACGAGCCCTTTGCATTAATTTAATATTACAAATTTAATGAGATTTTTTGGTACACTGTTTAGTTTTACTAAATAAATACTTATTAAATAAATAAATAAATCTTTAGCGCGGATTCTCTTTTTCAACCGGTTTTTTCTGGTTCTGGAAATGAACTCTCCACTCAAAAGCACTCAACTTAGCTTTCCATTAGAAATTTCGTGTGCTAATGAATGTTAGTCCCATAATGCAAAGTAATCAATCATGAGTGAAAGACAGAGAGAGAGAGAGTTGGGGGTTCATCGAAGGAAACAAACCAAATGATGAAATGACACGAGAGTGTAGTGCATCCATCGCATCAGCTTCAGCTCAAATGTCAGTGTTTATGTCAAAAGACGCTAAAGCTACTCATGATAGTCGACTAGCTTAGCACTAGCTAAATGAATTGTAATGATCATTACAATTCATTTAGCTAGTGCTAAGCTAGTGGTTGTATAGTTGTAGTTACATCCCTTTGGAGTTTCCAGTCCCATTAGAGAGCTCTAATATCCCAGGACCCTCAAATCTCATATGTACATATATATTGGTGATCCATTCCTGCTTTGTAACTTAACTCAAACCAGAAAAAGAAAAAGCAAAGAATGAAAAGTGTGTAAAATTCTATACCTTTACTCAAAAAATAAACAATTTTTTAAGGATTTTCTAGAACCAACTGAACTCACCTCCACCTCACATTCACAATGAATCCATGTGCTTCTTCTCCTTCCTCTTCTTCTTGACCACTTGGACGGCTGGACGGCGAGTGTGGAGAACGGGCGGCCCTCGTGCAATTAAAAAGTAACATTTGAAACATAAAACACACCGTCTCGTCTCGTGTTCTATCCGCCGACATAATACAACACAACACAACACAACAGAATCGGCAATCTCCAATTGACTTGACTTGACTTGGATTCCATTCCATCATCCATTCTATTGAAAAAAGGCACACGAAGGCGCACACATATACACATTCTTCTCTTGTTCCTCGTTCCTCATTCTTTATCTCTCTCATTTCAGTTTTTTGAGGGTTTTAAAAAGTTTCCCCATAGTTTTTTTCAATGTGGGTCCACACTCGACGGCCAGTTGAGCGGATGCAGTCAGCCGCACACGCAGCTCCCATATCTCATGCAGTTACATATCTACAAATATTACAAATATAGATTTCATCTCCACACACACACACACACATTTTTACGTATATTATAGAGGTTCAAGTGAAAAAATGTATATGTACTATGAACTATGTGAAACGGAGACTTGAAATTGGAAACAAAGCAAAAATATTGTAGTATATACTCGCAATCAGTACTCTCGTCAGTCTAGACATAGACAGACATACACATTTCGTAATATATCTCTATATTCTTTAGTCCATTTACGGAGAACGTCCGTCCAGCATCCATTCCTAAACCAAACCAAAGCACCAACCACTGAAAAGTATATAGAAGGAGAAACAAGAAGCCCATTGATGTCGATGATTGAGTTGCGTCGGGTCGAGGAAATGAACCAGAGTACAAGTAAAAGTCCGGTATATAGTGTACAGATTTTTCGATACAAGTGGAGTGTACTTAAAAACTTTGAAGTTCAAAGTTAAAACACAAAAAATGGAGCATTCCTTTTCCTTTTCTGGATGTGGATCATGAGATCATGACACACAGGATTCACTATGCTGCAGTCTATATGCATGCCACTTGTAAAGTCCTCTAGGTCCTAGGATGAGGGGGAAAAGGGCTACGACGACGACTATAACTAAACCAGGACATGGACAAAATATTGGTTGTGGTAATAGGAGATGAGAACAGGTCATAAACTAAAACGAGCCCATGAAGAAGGTTATATCACTGTACATTGTACATGTCCTATGTACTTATGTACAAGTGTGTGTATTATTGGGATGAGGCCAAGTGGTTATTATTATTATTATCATTATAACTTCATCCTCATCCTCATATGCTCCTCATTCTCCGTTCTCCGTTCTTGTTGTGTATCCCATTTCCAATATGTATATATGTATATCCTGTATCAAACAATCCACCAATTTTCAACGGGGTTTACCATTTTTACACTGTAAATTTTACATTAAGAATTCTTATATGTACGAAAATGTACCTATATGTAAAACAAGACAAGTAGGAAGACGACCAAGACGAAGATCAAGAGCAAGGAAAGGAACAAGAGACCACAAGGAGAATGAAAATAGAGGGAAAAGAATTCAGGAATCTCTCTCGTCCATTTCCAGTTTCCAGATATGTATTTATATTTTATATCTGTATATCTGGAAGACATCGTTGGCGATCTCTGAACTCTCTCTCTGTCTCCCAAGTGCACTTTTCATCTCCAGTCCAAGTCCATGTGTTTTACACACACACAAGTGTGGATATCTCTATATAGTATATATGATTATTACATGTAGGTACATGTGTGCTGTAATTAAGGAATCTGATCCTTCAGTCATCATATACTTTCCGTCTCAATCTCTCTCTCTCCTTCTCCCATGTATGTAACTTTGGGACCCTCCAAATAGACAGAGACCAAGATCAAGTATAGAAGTAGAAGCGCGGGCTCATCGTCAGTACCAAGCACAGTATGTCTTTAATGACTCTTCTAGTTTTCACTTTCTTTTTTTCTGTCTCTCCTCTTCTTTTTTCTTGTCTATATTTTCCTTATGTATATCTTACGTTACATGCCAACACTTTTACACTGTGACCCATCTCTCTCTCTCCATCTCTCTACGTCTGTGTACTTCTCTGCTTTTCAAATCTTTAATGCATCACTGGACTCAACCTAAACCCTCGTCAGCTTTACTCGTCTTCGTCTTCGTCTTGGTCTTGGTCTTTGTCTTTGCAGTTCGTCCCCATAACATAAAACCCCATAAAATACTAAATACATAGTGTGCACACACTGTATTTTTGGTATTTGACTTGACTCCCTAACTTTGACACTGTGTCGCTGACACTGACACACAAGAACTGAAATTGACACTCCCTGGCATCCATCTCCTCACTCATATTTCAAAAAACTGTGTACAAAATAGCATATACGATAGCTGCTACATATATTATATAGCAGTACAAAAATCTCGGGACTAGATTTTAACATTAATCCACATCTGAATCTTAAATCTCAATGTTCAATGGTGAAACTAAATAATCCAATATGTAATCTCATGATGCACTTTCGCCCCTGAAATCTGTTGAGCTTTAGACTTTAGTGCAAACAAGCCTTTCATTGTCTTTCCTTTTTGGTCTGCTTATTATGTTTGTCGCCGTATATGAATTTTATAATTAGTGCAGGAAATTCTTGAGGAACATTTAGCTTGCAACTTGCAAGTTAGACCGAATGAATTGGAATTTCATAGTTAAAGACAGTCCAAAGTTGAAGGAATATCAGGGAAATGTGGCTGATTACATGTAAAATATTTGGATGAGTCCATATGCATAATAAAAGTTGTACATAATGTCGTATGTATATCTAGTTTTGTATGCATGCAAGTTAGACGTTATTAGTGGGTTGGCAGTGGCAGTAAGATTTTTTTCCGCAAGAAAGAATTTAACGATTAGCTTTGCGACAAGAGGGTTTGTGTTAACTGCTCACACTCTACTCACTTTTTTTCGCCCTGCCCTGCCTGCATTTTTCCTCTCCTCAGATTTCACAGATTCCATAAGCTTTCTCTCTCTCTCTCTCTCTCTCTCTCTCTCTCTGTGTGTGTCTGTCTCCTCTATCTGTTTCTGTTTGCTTGTTACCGCGTTCAATTACACAGTGTGCATCAAACATCACCCATCAAGAATTTACATTGAATACAGTAACTGTGTTCAAATGAGCGACTAGACCATTTTTTTTTATTATACAGATATTATTGCTCACTCATGTCATGAGCAATCAGCATTTTTTTCCCTCGTACGACATGCATTCAAAATTCAAAATACAAACTTCCCCAATTGCTGTTCCTCCGGATAATTTTCTAAATTGAAAAAAAAAATGAATGATGAAGCGTTAACAAAGTATTATATAGAGAATATTATTTTGTCATTTGTGAAAAGTGAAAAATGAATTATGGAAATGGATTATGGAAACACATATCGTTTTCGTAATTTGGTTTGCATACAATATATGTACAATAAAGGAAATTACAGATTGAATACGTAATCGTAATCGTAATTGTACTGATGACAATGACGCCACTGTGAAATAGTGTGTAATAGAATAGAAATTAGAAACAAATGCAAATCATATAGTTTTAAAACACTTCAAACTTCAACTGGAGTCACGAAGACGTTTAAATCCGGGATGACGACCTCAACCACAGACAACATATTGGAAAAAATATGTAGATGTAGAATGTAGAAAGTATAGAGAATGAAACCTTTTCTCATGCATCTGTGCACACTCTGACAACTGAAATCAGTGTAATATTCAATGAAAATATAATATGGGGAAACCACACCAAGAAAATACCTCGTGCAAAGAAGACGAAAACAGAGAGAAAGAGAGAGAGAGAGAGAGAGAAAAGATAAATATACGGAGGGAAACCTTGATGATAATTAATGGATTTACTTCGAGGATGATTGCATCTTCCAACTTGTGTAACTCTAACTCTAATCATATCCACTGTATTTTTATCTCTCACTATACGCACTACAATTTAGAATCCCAGTCTTAATGCCGTGAACCAAACCACAACCGAACCACCACACACGCACACACACACTCACACACATGTAACCAATCCATCAGACCGAAATTATTAACAGCCAATGTGTGTGTACAATTGACTAAACTAAATCCAACAAATATTATGTTCTCTTTACATTTCTCATGTCAGTCACAGCCAGAGCGAGTACGTAGAAGCGTTGACTTTGACTATAGTAGTCGTCGATTACTTTTATGGATTCTTCTCAGTTCTATATTCTATTCTATCATCTATGTATGTAGAGACAGCAGGGAAAAAAATGAAAGAGGCATGTTGAAACTAGACACAGTTAATTACCAAGTCAAGCTCAAGTACTAAATTCGTCTATAAATCTTAACTGGTTCAAATATCATTTTTTATACACAATAATATAGCCTTTTTTCATTTCTCACGTATAGTATAGTCTAATGTAGAGCTTCGAGCAAATTATGTAAAACGAAAGGAGTTTGGAATTTCGTTTGGCTATACTTTTACGTTTACGGAAAACTAAAATTCAAACCGTTTGAATGCAAATGCACGTATAATAATTGTTGAGGATGGACATGACATGGAGAATCATTAAAGTTTTACACATTTAGACAAGTTCCTGCATTTTTCATCCTCATCATCATCGAATGGTCAAATGTCCATTATTAACACGGGATTAAAAAAACAGGATAAAAACATCAGGCTTAAAGACTTAAAGACCACCATCAAGTATTTAGCAATCGGATTGGAATGGAATAGGGAATAGAATAGGAAAATTGGAGTTTGGAGGGTCAACAAGGAGTCAACAACTGTGTATACAAAGGACAAAGAACAAAAAGTCAAAAAGAGGGTGAAAATACACAAGTTTTCCAATCATTTCCGTGAATTCTCCCATTTAAATGCATTTCCCGTCCGCATAATAAACATTGGAACAAAAAAATCCGAAAGTAATGCAATAATACAATAATACAATACAATAAATGGATACCCACATAATATATTTACCAATTTACCTATGTAAAATACAATACATATAAAACAATCACCATGTGTAAATCTACATACAATCTACTTTACACTCGACATGGAAAATGCATACATAAACTGAGTACTGACGATGAGAACTGCGCTGCACACGCTGCATAATGAATATGAATTACCATCTATTCTCAATTCTCAATTCGCATATGTATAATATATTTGGATTTTTGTATTTGGCTTTGAGTGTATAACAAATAACAAATAATAAAGAGCAAGTGTGTTTGTCACTCGACTTGATTGTATACGATATGTATCGTAAGCGTGTGAGCGTGTGTCTGGATTTGGATGTGAATTTGTGGATTGGAGAGAGAGAGAGATGTATAGAAAATGAGATGAGATGAAGGCCTACCGGCATCTGTACATACATGATATATATTTTATGTAGTAGCGTACATATGTGTATCCACTGGGATTTGAATTGGTTGTTCATGGAGCGATTTGATGCATGTAGCGCATGGTGCATGACATGATTCTTCTTCTCTTGATTGAATATCCCACAGCCCACAGTGCAATTGAATGCACTTGTCCTCTCTCTTTCTCTTTCTCTTTTGCTCTCTCTCCTCACCCGACGTCCGCGTCCGCGTCCGCAGTTCAGCCAAATGCTGCACGCACCCTCCGATTCTCTCGGTTGTTCTCCATTCCCAATTCACCCAAACTCTACTCATAAACATAAAACTACACAGGGAGCATGCACGCACACGCATCCAACTTGAATCTCTCTCTCTCTCTCTCCCCCATGAATTTATATAAGATATATATATATAAACTTTCAGATCCTGATTCTGCATTATTAAATTTCCACGTAACGTATGTACAAATGAATGTATGTAGAGAAAATGGTATTGATCATTGATCATGCTGGCGGGGCGGATTCAATTATCAATTATGCCACAAAAGTTGAATGATTGCTCTGTACACTCTGTTTAATGTGTAATTCGTCATCTATGCGAATGTATTACAGATATTAAATATATATATATGTATATATCAGGAGTCCAGGGAATCAAGAGTGGATCTAAACTCAAACTCTTATCTTATACAGCTAGACAAACATTGTTTTTTCCCCAATGTGAACTGGACACTCGAATTAACTTTATATGTACATTACTATTATGTATGTACTATTATGTATGTACTATGTACATATACTTTCGGCTCTGCGCCATGGTTCATTTTCATTTTCATTGTGTTGGAAAATGGAAAAAATAATGTATGATTATCATTACATTATTATATTATTATGACTTCACGGTCATTCTTTCTCGTTTGGGTTTGACTTTGAGGGAATAATGAATAAAGGAAGAACTTTTCGGTAGAGTGAGAGAAGGAAACTGGAGAATTTAGGGGGGAAATGGAGGAAGTTGAAATGAAAATGAAAATGTGCGTCTAATTTAATGAGCTTGATGATAGCCCATGGCTTTAGACTACTTTAGAGTATGTATGGACACAGTTTTATGTTTATGTAGGTATTCGTTTCTGTGTACCAGATTATACAGATATGGATGAGCATGCATCTCTCACCATCGCACCACCATGAGTAATTATTTATTGTTAGTGGCAGCACTTTGGGAATCACCAAAAAAAACAATATTGAGGATTTACTATTTGTAATGTTTAGAGTTTGGGCAGAGAAAATAAATGAAAAAAAAAACATGCACTGGATATTCCTACAGTTTTTTATTCTTTGGGTTTTTTCATTCTAAAAAAAAAAACAGTCCATTTTTTCATTTGTTGGTCTAACGTTGAGCAGGACTTGAGACTTGGGATTTTGGTTATGGGATTTGGGAAGATTATAAAATTTTGGGTGCGTGTTTACTCCAAATTGTGTTAAAAAAATGGGGGGAATGTGATTTATGACGGATGAACGATGAAAATGAATGTCAGTCATATATCTATAATCTATGTAGTTAGAAAAGCATTATCTTCTCGAAAAAAACGAAGAGTTTCTAATCTCTCGTGTTGTTTTTACGGGCAATCTACATTCTACACCCACAATCTATATGGATTTCCCAATTCCCTACATTTTCCCAAAGTCACAGTCCAATCATTATAATTACTGTGAGAATTCAGGTGTAGACGTTCCAAAGAACAATTAATCATTATTTATTTGCTCAGTTGCTCACTTTTCAGTCAAATTCATTTGGAAATTCCCATTTGGGATGAGAAATGATAATTAAATTAAATCGATTCCATTCAGACATTCAGAGTTGAGCGCAGGGAAGTCTAGAAAATTCTCTTCTCTTCTTTTTTTAAGGTGTGTGATTTATTTTCTGTCGTGTTCGTAGAGAAAATCTCAATGGTCAAATTAGCAATGGAAACTCCAAGTTTAATGTTTAAGCCTTAAGGATTTACGCATTTAAGGATTCAAAAGGATTGGCACAGGAAATAAGGTGATAAAAAATCAAGAGAGAATGGAGAGAATTCAAGTGGGTTGGGAGTTGGGATAAGTGTGAAAGGAAAAGCTTGAGTTTCCAAGTGGACTTTATTTCTCTATCTTTAAAAAAATCTTGAGGGAATGATCCGTAACTTCCTGGTCTTTTGCATCATCTTGAGATGATCTTGACTTTGTCTCTTCCTTTTTTTCCTTCCTCCCAAAAAAATAGCAGTAGAAAATCTATAATGAAAAATTGAAAGAAACCACAAAACCAAAAACCAAACTTCCTTTTCTTAATTCCTTTACTAAAGAAGAAAATGTGTAGAGATAATACAACTATACAACTATACAACTACTTCCGAATTGAAACCATATCATTTTTTTCCGTTTCACTCAATCATTCATCATGGTCCACTCGAGAGGAGAAAAATAAAGGGAAATGTGTTCAGATTGCCGTACTCCTGCAATGTAATACAAATATATACAGAGAGATTTGAGGGAATTGTGAATTGTGAAGATCGGAAATACAAATACGAAATACGGATACAGGAATAAAAGTCATACTGTTACACACAAACACAACTACGAGTACAAATATACAAAAGAACAAGAGCGAACGAGAGAGAGAGAGAGAGCGACTGTAAAATAGATGAGAGAAAGAGAAGTACATAATACAAAAGTATCGAATTTTGTATCTACGTTCAGAGAGTTCAAAGTGATTTCGCCTCAAATTCTCATCCTTATCCTCAGAATTTCAGAACTCAATTGAATTAGTGGGCCCTCAAAAGATTTCCAAGATTTTCCTTCGAGGCGTGTCTTGTGCCACAATCAACCATCAACCATCACCTTGTTTTGTGTGAGAGATTCCTCATTGTAGTCTCCCGATAGTCGATAGACTTTCGATCGTTTGTATTCGTATCGTATTTCTCATTATTCCATTTTATTCAATTTATTAGATATATTGACCAGAGCAAGAGCAAGAGAAAAAGCAAACGCAAACTCAAACGCACCTCATAATCATTTAAATCCATCATCTACCTACACTTTGACACACTGAACAAATAAAATGGCTTGGGAAAGTCAGAAATCTGGAAATCCATTGGATGTGAAAATAAGAACAAGAATGACAAAATACAAAATCCATTCTTGGTGAACAATGTTTGGACCTCAAAGATCTATAAGGTGTGTGCTTTTGCTTAGTCCTTTGACTCGTTTGTGTACAACATAATAAAGTAAAGTTAAAGTGTGGGCAGCGTAGCGACCACGGCAGTTCCAATTTTATTGTTGCGCTCATATTACAATGAGAAAATGTTCTATTGTATAATTATTTCAAATGGCGAAGCCAAAGGAAAATATATATACGATAACATATATGAAGCTGTCTTCCATATCTCTCTCATACACGATATTGTACATAATTATACAGTACACTTACACTAAGAGTTCACAACTTGAAGCTCTTGTTCACAGCATCACAGCTACAGATATATTATAATAAGATATATAACCATTTCCCAGTTTGTCCAGAGACTCATCATTTCATTCGTTCGTATTCGTACATAAGCCAAGGACTGCAGACTGCGGAGAAAGAGAGAGAGAAATCTTTTAAATCTTTTTCTTCCGGTCCCTCACTCAAAAGCTCAAAAGTCGTATACATTCATGCATATAGAAATTGACTGAGGAGAGCATGTGTACAATACTACATACATGTCTTCACAACTGATTGAAAGAGTAGCCGTGAGAGGTGACCAAACCTCCTGGGACTTCCTGCACCACCCTGAAATCACCGCCCAGGTCAAAGTCATTTTCCTCTATTTTCCTACACTCTATTCCTCTATTCCTATTCTATAGGAATATGAATACATATGTGGGCTTTTCAATACGAATATCGCTGTAGGTATATCTGTATTATATTGGGGGTTTTTTTCTTTTTCTTCTTTCTTTCGTCAACGACTCAAAGAGTGACTCATGGAAGGCGCTTGAAAGGGCCTGACCCAAGTCTGACCATTATTATTACTACTCTTTCACTATACTTCCACTCAACAGAGAAAGAGAGAGAGAGAGTTTAGACCCAATACATTATGTACTTAAACCTTCAACTTCTACCTACCCGCCTGCTCTCCAGTCTCCAGCCCGCCCGCCTTCTCCCTCTTTCTTCTTCTTCTTCTTCTTCTTCTTCTGAAAAACCCTAAAGATTTCCCTAATGTTCAGTGTAAAATGGTAAATGGTAAATCTATGAGTGATCCCATAATATATTGGGTATATCGTATGTATATCCACATGTAAAGTGTATTAAAGAGGTGGTTTGTTCAAGTTGATGATTGTTGCGTGTGCGATCTTCTGCTGTAGGTTGTTGGTTGTTGGTTGTTAGTTGTACATAGATTGTAGATTGTAGAGGTGAGTCATAATAGAATAGATTTCAAGTTGGATTTACTACTACTATATAAACTATAACTATAGGATGAAGAGAAAAAGGAGGAAAACACCCTTGGGATCAGGTAGATAGACTTTTGAATGTATCTGTAATGTGGATGATATGAGGTGAGTGAAGGCTCACAAGCTTACAACTTACAAGTAAAGGAGCAACAGCAATAATAATAATAATAATAATAATAATAATAATAGTAAGGAGTAAAGTACTAAAAGTATCTACAGATAGAAGGTAAAATGGTACACACAATGAATGCGGGGGAACCTATTATGTATAACAATTTCCCAAATTTCTTTACAATTCCCAATTCTCGACTCGACCTTTTCCCAGTGTGTTTCATATTCATATGTGTGTGTATGTGTATGTGTATATATGTAACTAATAATATTATTAGTTATTGTATCGTGTTGAGTCTGTGTTAAAATGCTCATATGAAATGAATTCTGTAATATGTGTGTAAGTATTAAAAGCATTTATTATTATTTAGAATCTTATACGCTTAATGTCGAGGGTTTATATTACATTGTTGTGTAGCCAGAGACAGACTAGCCAGGGCCAGGACTCGCATCTTTGTGTATTTATTTTTTTGAGGAAATTGGTAAATTGTAAATTGGACCAAGAAGATATTGAATTGTGAGGTTTGAGATTGAGAGAAGGCAGAAGCAAAAGGTAGAGAGAGAAAGTCACAGTACTGCTGATGCTGATAAGTTGTTGCAAGAAGTGGAAATGGAGGATAGTAAATTGTAAATGGTAAAGAGGCAAAACCATACCATGAAAAGCCCACCACTACACTACAATTTGACTCACCCTCAGAAAATCTCTCTCAAATTGTATTTACGTCTGCATTTATCCCCCACATTACTTGACACATTGTCAGCGTGTCTGCGTGTACATTTATACCATGTATTTTGTACACATGAAGAGCGGGAAGAGTCTCAAGACTCTCTTCGTCACTTTTACACCCTTTGTTCAAATCATTCTCATTCTCATTTCTCATGCTCGACAACTCATACACGCACTTTTAGCTTTAGCACATGACAATCCATATACCTATCCACAATAAATGTGAGAATTACAGTTGACACTCATAATTATTACAATTTACCATTTTATAGGCATTCACAGGGAACAATTACTTTGCAGAATGTTGAGGAAAACATGGAAACTCCAAACTCCAAGTATTTTTGACTTTGTATGTTTTTCTAGTCGAGAGCATCTTGAGATGAGAGGAAAATATAACCGTTTGAAATTCTTCGTATTTGTAATCTAGAATTGTAGTAAATATCATCATGGTATAGAAGTGTTTTGGACTTGAAGGGGTTTCGAAAAATTTCTGTAGTTTCGACTGTCGTAGTTCAAAGCTGGAGAAGATAAAAATAAATTGTGAATTTGACCAGAAACTTTTAGGATTCACAATTTACGATTTAGGCGTTCAGCCTTTTTGCATTTAAAATATGTACGAGGAAAAAGTTGACTTTACGTTTTAGACGTTTACAGTTACATATTAGTAATTATGAGGAGGGAAAATGATTAGACCGAGTGCTCACATTCTATACTCAGTATATTCTATGGTCTATGATGATTATATAGGAATTGTTAGGAATAGAGGAAACTTTTGACTTTTCATTGGCCACAGTCAGACCATAGACATAGACCATCAATTACGAGTGTAGATTTAAATGTGCACGTGGGTCAGTGTGGAAGTTGTAAGATATGGCCCATTCTTTTTTGTTCCTTTCCCTTTTTGTTCCTTTTCTCTTTCATAATATGATATTTTCTAGAATCTAGAGATACTTTTATATTTATATACAATGGACTCGCTCTGTCTCTCTCTCTCTTCTCTTCTTTTTTTTGAGAATGGATGAGCAGTTGAGCAGTGAAGTTGATGGTTAAATGGTTGATGGTTTTTGTCTTGGTTTTTTGATGGTTCAACTTCCTTTTCCATGTTCTCCACTTTTGGTCACTTGTTAGTTGTTAGTGTGAGGAGTGAAGGAGTGTGAAGGCCTTCCTTGTGTCTGTCCCTTCTATATCTGTATCTGTATTTTCTGTAGGTATATGAATATGTGTGTGTGAGGAAAATAAAAGAGGGAAAAGGTAACCAAAATGAGTCTCTTTTTTCCCTTTCAATTTCAATTTCCACACTCTCAAACTGTAGGTGTAGGTTGGCTACATTACGGGTATTATTATCATCTGTTATCTCTCTCTCTTTCTCTGTCCGTGTTTGTAATAGTCTGACGAGAAATTCCTCAAGTTTCCAATCTTGTTCTCGTCAAGCTGCTAACTAACTATGATGTAAGTGGTAAGTGGTCAGAAGGGAAAAGAGAGAGAGCGGTAAGAGGGAAGAAGACTTTTTGTTTGTGGGTCGAGGACCATGTACGCAATTTTGTAGTGGGGTAACCGTAAACAGTTAAATAGTTAAAAGTCGGAGGACAGTTTCTTTTTCGTCTAAAGTCTAAAGTCTAGAGAAAGGGAAAGAGGATAAAAGGACGATTGATATGAAAAGTCAATAGTCAAGACAAGACAGCAAACTTCAAATACAATGCCAGAGATAACAAAATATGCCAAAAATGTCCATTTCATCTGTTTCTCTTCAATCATTGATAAGATTTCTTCACATTTTATAGAGCTTTCCTCATCGCCCCTAATTTGTATCGTAAAAGCAAGTACAAAAATTTGGAACTGATTAAAAAAACAAAAGACTATCTGTAGAAGTCTGCTTTCTTGATGAATTGGTGAAGTAAAAAAGAGTTTTTTGTAGTCAACAACAAAAATAAGTTTCTAAAGAAAATTCTCCAGTCCTTTAGAAAGTTGAAATTCTGGGACAATTCGGCTTTTACATTTTTATCTTTACGGTGTGTGTAATGTAATTTGGTTTTTGTATTTTGTTGTTTCAATTAAAATTATGTAATTTTTAGCCCGGTGAATGAGCAGAATTCTTGGAAAGAATTTGAGCTCAATTCAGAATTCATACAATTCCTAATAAAAACGACAACGTGTAAAAATCAGTGAAATTCAAAAGTGAACATGACAAATGATAAATATTGACATTGCGGCAAGAGTATGAACATTTGACAGGACGTGTTGATCGCATTTGGAAAAACTCGAGGGAAATCTGTACATCTGTACGAAAAATGGGGCAAAATGTAAACAGAAACTGTGGGTACAGTACGTAGACGAAAACATTTTTGGAAATCATTATCACTTGAGAGATGGATAATATAATGTTTGAATTTTTAAAGAAGGTCAAACCGACCATCACATAATGAGTTTCATTTGTCCAACTAATACTTGACAATAAAAATAATAATAACAATGATGAATAAGGAACGAACACTATGTGGAGAAAAATCAAAAAAAGGAGTGGAACATGACATGAACATTTATTTGAAATGACAATACATACGAGCAGAGAGGCAAGGCAAATATCAAACACACATACCAAAAAGAAAAATGCTCAAACCTCTGTGAAACCAGATGATACAGTAAAGGAATAAAGTACATAGAAATTGTCATGAGTACACCTAGCAATGCAATACTAGCAATATATAAAGATAAAGATAAAAGTCATTACAATTTCCGAAAAATTCTACAATTTTCTACATAATAGAGAGAAAGAAGCCAAAGAAGCCAAACCAAACCAAAACCCAAACGATGCTTCTTCTTCTTCTCCTTCATGATAAATAACAGAATAACAGAATAACAAATAACACACGTTCAAAGATTGCCTATACGAAATGAACACACTACTGTTCATTTTACATTTTACAATTTACATTATACATTATTGGAACAGTGGATTGTGTGATGTGATGTGTGTCTGCTCAAGCCTTAAATCTTAAAGCTATATAGCTATATAACGACGCTGCTCTATTCTCCGGATCAAATAATGTAATTGTAAATGACATGGAATATCCACACCATGTACATGTACAGATATGATATATAATATAATATAATATAACTTCCCATTACTTACGCACTAAATAAATAGTTGAGGAACTCTCTCTGAGCTGATCGTGAGCCTAAACGTTTAACGTTATATTATTACATATATATCTCGAGTATCCATAGTTATCCAGCTCATGCCACGACGATATACGATATACGATAAACGATAATACATTATAAGTAAATGACAATAATGGTTGATGGTCGCCTCGCCGCTCAACTTTCAAGTTTGACACTCATGCTCATCGTTAATAGTCTCAATGGAATTGGAGTTTTTGGTTTTTGAACTGTGGCCTATACGATACATATTTGTGGCTGTGGCTGGACATTTTGTCATATTTGCTATTTGGTGTGTGGTGGTTTCCCAATCCCGCCAAGTACATGGGTCAATATGGAACTGTCTACTAGTATAAGATATGTGTGCACAATGTATAGGTACAATTGTATACAAGGTAGATGCACAATGTACATGCATTTGTTTGATAATAGTTTTTGGAGACTCTAGAATTTCTTGCCTCCTTTTCAAACCTCAATGGACTGATTGTGTTTGAATTGAGAGAATTGTGTGGGAGCAAAGACCAAGTATGGAAAAGTATAGAAGAAGAAGGAAAATTTTCGTCTTGGATTTCCATGTTATTCTGTGTTGTTTGTGTTGTGTGAGCCCATTTAGCCGTGCAAGCACGCATTATTATACGCCCGCATCAGACTACCAACGAAACTAGAGACTATCTGACTCGATTTGTGTGTGTGTGTATGTGTGTGTAAAGTAAATTGTAAATGGGAAAGTACAAGTATAAATACACATAAATATACACGTTATCGTTAGGTATATGTATAAACCCAACAAGCCTACTATAAGTGAGGAAAGTGCAGACTAAATACTAAATGCTAGATACAATCAGTAAATACAGGTACATAAATGTAAGTGTAAACATATAGAGACAAGACATAGATATAAGCAACAATTATTATTTAGGATGAAGAGTTATATAGCAATATTACCTATATAGGGAAAAGAGGAAACTATATCGATCTATTGGGGAATCTATTTGGAAAAAGCCTGTTTCACTCTCTCTCCCTCTCTCTCTCTCTTTATGTGTTTCTTTATATGTGAATTTACTCGGTTATTTCGGTTGAATGGATTTTGAGGAATATCTTGAGCGCCGCAAAAGATCCTTTTGCAATGGTTGACGTGGAAGAATTACCGAAACCTTTCTCAAAAAAATAAGAATGGAATTTCTCCTTGTACTTCTACATACATACGTTCAATTTTCTCATCGTCTCCGTCGCCTTCTTCTTCTTCTTCTCTCTCTCTGGTAAAATGTCCAGAAATCTACAAATCTACCAGAACATGGAACCGTCAATAACCAAAACTCACACACACACATATTCAGATAATCAGTAAGAGAAGCATTATTACTGGCATTGTGTTGAACACACGTTGAACTCAAGACTCAAGGCAAGAAAGATCCTCGAGCCAATTGTTATAATTTCCCCCATTGTCGTGTGTATGGCCTACGAAGTTCTCTCTCTTTCTCTCTCTTGTAAATCCTTCAGTCCATTTTCAAATTGAAAACTACCTATGTTGTTGTCTGTATGGACAAATGTGTAGGTACATAATGTAATGGACTTTACGTTAAGCTAATGTTCTATTATGGTGTAAGGAGGCGACAATAAAATGTTCTTATTTTCCTCGTAATTTCTTCAATTTCTTTACATTTACTATTTAGTAAATAGTATCTGTATTCTGTATTTACACACTTTGGACTCTGGAAGAATAATGCCAAATTCCAAATGCCACTAAACGAGCCTTCTTTTTATTAGTTTTTTTCTCTCGATGAGATGTCATTCACTGGATACATTTTAATTGGATTTCTGTGTAATGATTTGAAATTAATAGAATTTGAATGAATATGCCTACATAAAAAATAATCTTGGGATTACTTTTAGTGTTTACGTTTGAAATTCATCTAATTATTATTCTTTTAGTCTTTAATATAACCTTGATTAAACATGGAGCACTTTGGGCTCTCGTTTAATCTCAAGATGTTTTGCTTCAGTTTCAAATTCAAACGAGGTTTTTAATTTCAAATTTGATTGTTATTGTATTGTTATGTTATTGTTGGTGTGATGTAGTTTTGGGAATCGGTCGGGACATTTGAATAGAAAAATGAGGATTGTGTGTGTATACTTGGAATTCAACACCCAAAAAATTAAGATTTTGTATTGTATATTATGAGGAGGGTTTCTTTTTTCTTTTACTTACCGGTATTTATATTTAATATCAACTTATCAACGCAAAATGATGTATTCAATATTGTTAAGTGTAGCAAGATATTTGAGAATATGTGTATTATGGAAAATCTTTTGTCCTCCGTCATCGTCATCACTGGGAATTATTTAATAGACTAATAAGTATAATGTTATTCTCTGACAATGTACAACATTTTCCTCACATGAAAGAGAGAGAATTTCTGAAATTTCTCATTTCCTGTGTTGTGTTCCATCAAACTTTCCCAATATCTTTCTATTTTATATATTATCCCATTTTGCTCTCAAGCTCTTTGATTTTGTTTGGAAAATAGAAAAACGAAAAACATTTTCCATTTACGATGCTCAATCCTCATTTCAAATTTTCAATTGTATTCTCAAATTCGGAAACGTTGATTGTAGGGCAGGATTTTTTCATGCAGAATTATTAAACTCCAAGTATTTTTGAACTTCGTCAGTAAAATTATTTGTGTATACAATTAAATATGAAATCCCTATGAAAACTATGATGAAAAAGCTTCACAGTCACGACAAAAAAAAATAAAGAAATTAAAGTTGGAGAGAATAAATGAATTTAAATTTTAAAATAGCTGGACTCTGGATTTTCATTCTCGCTAACAAGATAAAAATTGATTTATATACACACAATGAATGTGAATGTGAATGTGAATGAAACTCTCAAGTTATTTCTTAGCATCTGGCAATTGCGATGGTGGTTTCATCTATTTATTTTTTTTGTTTTGGAGTTCATCAATATATGATTTCTACATAAATATGTAGAAATGAGATTGAAAACCGGTCGGGAGTTATTTCGTTATGTGTTCCACACATATGTACATAAATACATAACAACTGCTGACTGCTGTGGGAAAAAAGAACGTGACGAGTGTGCAGGAAATTCTTGTGGATATTTAAATTGGCCTTTGTTTGCAATGCAAACTGAAGGGGAAAGTATACCGACTGTTGAGCTTGACTATTGTATTTTGTATTGTCCATTCACAACAACATAAATTCCTCCACATGTTCTCCCATGGTAAATTGTGCATCAATTGATGAAAATATGTCAATATGGTATGCAAATCCGATGATCAGATGCCATTTAAGTCAAAAAAAAGTACTAATGTGAAATGTGAATGCGTTAATTAAATATTTAAAGGTATTGTAATTTGTTTTTTTTCTTTGTAATGTTTCTCCATGATTTTCAAGGAGTTGTTTTTTTATTTATTATTCAAAATACGTATGTATAGTAAATATATACTCAAATATCGTGTAGTCGACGTTCGTTTACAGCGTTCGGAATTCATTTACTAATTAATTGTGTAAAATGTGTAAAATGTGTAAAATGTGTGACGAAATACATTTGCATTAGTATATTGCTTTGCATTATTTTGATTTGATTTGATTCACAATGAAATGTAAAAAAAGTTTGTGATTTCTTTTCCTTATTCTTATACAAGTCTTTTTTCATTTGCATTGTCAAGTTGTTAGTAAATAAATGAGTATAAACTAAACTGGAGTAGACGAATTATATACGAATATAAATTATTTGATTGAACATAAATAATTGTCGAATGATAATAAAATAAATAAAATGTCAACTGATAGTTTACGGATTGAGTTTGAGATTGAATCTTCCTCATAATAATAATAATAATAATAATAATAATAATAATAATAATAATAATAATAATAATAAAAATCTGTACTAACTACATTCTAATAATCTCTAGCTAAATATCACAGCTCATCTTTTATCAATTGATTATTATTATAAAATAAAATGATTTGTATAGTAATAAAATTAAAACATATTCTATTTTCTATATATTATATCGATAAGATTTACACTGGTGATGTGTTTTTTTATGTTGTGTATCGGGATATTTTCACAGGAAAACCGAGTCTTGACTGATGATATCCAGGAATTCATCATTGGATGGACATGGAATGAAAAGGGATGATGAGGCCAAAGACGAGGAAGTTGACGAGCTCAAAGAATTGGGTTGATAATGATACTGACGACAAGGACAATGACGAAGACACGATTGATAATGAATCCGTCTGGTTTGATGGAAATCTGGAGAATTTTCATACAGAGTATTCCGATCATTATCAATGATGGCAGCCGTGGATTGAGCTTCCAGTAATTCATTAATTCGATTTTGCTCCATTTCCTCGGTGTAGTCCATCGTTTCGGATGAGGACATGGATGGTTTTCTGGAGTGATGATGAGAATCACAAGTAGCAGGATCTGAAGAAGTTGAGGATGGTTTCATTACAGTCGATTGACTTAGGATTCCCCAGTATTTATTCAAATTGATTCGAGCGGACTTGGCCACTTTTCGGAATGGACTCAGACGGAATGTCTACAGAAAATCACAAGAAAAAAAATACACAAAAAATTATAAGTATATATATTTCATCATTATGTAATTCACAATTTTAATTTCAATTCCAATCCTGAAAAGTCAGAACTCAAAAAACTCAAATGGATTTTTCACTACTACAAAGTCTTCTATACACAAATCTAAATATTTACTGTATATTTTTTTGTATATATATCCAGGAAATGTAAACTTACCATTTTAGATTGTTGCCGAGTTTGTTGACTCCCGGTACCGGTACCGGTTGACATGGGCAATCCACTGGCAGGTATGTCCAAGGCAGAATTACGAGAAATATGGCACATGATGATGAAGAAGATGATAAAAGTAAAACAAAATAAATGTAAATGTTCAACTTTATTTTTTTCACACAGGAACTTTTGTGATGTTCGATGTTCTCTCCACGAAGGATCCAACTGAACTGAGCTTGAAACGAAAAAGTTGAAACGAGTTTCCCTACAAAAGATTCACTCTTTGTATATTTTCCCCTATATAGTGATACTGAGACTGTTCAAGTTTTTTTCTGACGATGAGTTTCTGAGTTTGAGGAGCGCGAGAAGTTTGGTGTGCTTGTTGTCTGTCGAAAGGTCGGCTTTGGAATGTTTAAAGGGGAGTTGGAACACAAGGCTTTATATAGTCTCCCCGAAATGAATATGTATTAAAATTTTAAAATTGTGTGTGTGTGTGTGTGTGTGTACTAGTATACATATAGTAAGCTACTAGGCAGTATAATGGAGATATGTACTCTCCTAATAAAAAGGTTGGAGCGTGCAGGTGGTGTGCCAGAGCTTGGACTTTCCTCATTTCATGTACATATACGATGGAAACCTTTCGGCTTTCGGCTAACCTCATCGTCATCATCGTGGTCCTCGTCAATAAATACTCTGTGTACACTCTAAATACAGTAAGTATGTACAGTACATACAGTTTTTCATGTATGTACATATATCCGGGGAATGAGGAACCCGACGTATAGCGTATTAATACAACTCACCCCACGCCATAAACATCATCTCGCTCTCTTTCTCTCTGTCTCTACATATGTATTTCTCTATACATAATATAATATATATTTCTCTATATATCTATATATTTCTCTATATATCTATATATTTCTCCCTTCTCAATATCCAAAATGAACACACACTCTCACATTATGTACGGAGTACGGAAAAAGCTACCAAGTTGAAAAAAAATGTATTGAATGTTGAATGCAAGTTACACACATTATATTATTATACTCGGTCCTTCGCACACGTTCCTTCAAAAACCCACACACTCTTTATGTATGTACTCTCACTCTCTTTCTCTTTCTCTCTCTCTCTTTCTGTCCTTCCATCATCACCACTAATCCTGCGAGTCTGTATCTGTATCTGTATCTCCCATATGTCCATACTTATAGTTATAGCTCCATTTTGCTCATTTCCTTATAGAATTTATAGTGTGGGAACGAAATTTTGAAACCGAATCCAAAAAGAAAAGGGCCACAAAAGTAGAGTGTGTTGTGCCCTGTGTATGTGTGTTTATATATATGTGTGTGTGTGTGTGGAGACCCAAGTGAAGTCTCAAGTAAAAGTATCGAGTATCAAAAACCTTTATCCTTTATCTTTGAACGTTTGAATGCTTCACGTCTGTGAGCTAATGATAAAGCCAAGACTTCATACTCCAGACTCGGGATTCAACAACGTTTCATCTCAAAAGGAAAATTCCAAAGGACGTTTTCGTTTTACTTTACGTTTTCATTTACGTATTGCGTATATGTATTATGTATGTACCAATTTCATGTTCTCGTTCTCGTTCCTTCTTTTTTTTTCTCCTACTATCGTATCACTGTCGACTGTTGAAGAAATTGGAGACTGGATCCAGTTCCAAATGTACAACAGAGTAGAATGTCGAATAATACCCTCATTCAGTAGTAATTGGGCAATTTAAGATATTATGAGGGTGCTCCTCATCAACTCCAACTCTTCAACCCTTCATCTTCATTCTGTATAGTGAGCTACAACAACCTGATAAACACCTGATTAAAAATCCCCCTCCATAATAAAAAAAAGGGATGGCATATACAATTTCAACTCATTTCTCATTTAACTAACCGGGAACCGGGAACAAGCCAATTATGAACTTGAATGCAATTAACTTGGTAAATTTTAATAAAAAAAATGAACATCTCCACGTTTTTCTATACTGTAGAAACTAGAAACTCAAGTTGCTAATTGTTAGTGAAAAAAGAAAAATCGAGCGCAAGTCTCGAACTATAAGTATATATAAGTGACAATAAGCATAACATAAGAGCTTATGCGCGAAAAATACGATGGGGATGAAATAAAATGAGGATTTTTCTCCCCTTTTTCTGGAGAGAAAGGCGGAAATCTATAGATCTCATAAAGAGAAAGAGAAAGAGGAAAAAGCGTATTTTTCTCATATCCATTTCCCTATAAAATAGAAAATACAATAAGAGAAAATTCCTTTATCTGTATAAGTTTCCTCTTTCCCTCTCCTTTTCTCTTTTTCCCCCGCAAAAATGTGCAATGATCATCAATTTCCCTGCTCTTTTTCCTTTTCTTTTTCTTTTCCTCTTCCTCCTTTTTCTATATACTTACTGACATTTCCTAAGGATTCTCTCATAGTCGTTTTATTTCTCGGCAAGAATAAAATGACAATAAAAATGGCCAATCTAGAGACATGGGGAAACCCAAAACCCTTACAAGATCTTCCACATCCATACAGATTCTCCTTTTTTATCACCAACTGAAGACTCCCCGTTGGAGTAAAAAAATCCGAGTTCCAACATCCGAGATCTGAGACTTTTTTGTACACAGACACAGACACAGACTTGCCAATGCCAGTTACTCAATCGTCTCATCGATTTCCTTGTTCCCTTATTGTCTAATGAAATTCGAATGCAAGTCTGATTGTGAGTTTAAATGTCTATTGAGGATGAAGCCAGTGCATGCATCATATCCGATCAAATTCCACATTGCACTCACAAGAGACTGAAGAGACAGAGACAAACATGAGAAATGATAATAAAGAGAAGGAAGTATCAAAATCAACGTTGTAGAAATGTAGATGAACTTAAAAAGGTCAATAGGAAATAAGAAATGGAACATACATAAACATAGGTATAATAACTGCAGTAGTGTAAAGTGTAAATTGTAAAATGTAATAACGAGCTGATGAGAACAAGCAGGGAGAAAAAGAGAGAGGGATGAAAACGAAAGGAAAACGACATGGACGAAGGCAAGGAAATGAAAACGAATGTCGACTACGACAATCCTTGACATTATACAATGGATTCGTTCGTTTCATACGGACAATAGTGACAATGTGAGCCTGTACGTAATACAAATACAAATACAGTGAGGTAAAACGTTTTTTCCTCTCTCAAAAAACGATGGTTTCCTCACTAAATCTAGGAAGAAACGTTTCTTTTCCTTTCGTTCTTCATCTCTTTCTCAACTTGCAATCGATTTGGATCTTGAATTTGAATTTGAATAGGTTTGTCCCTTTTGTGTACAGTATTTGTGTGTATTTCAGTATTTCCTACATCCAACAAATCTTGGAGTTCAGGTGATTTCCCACATTAAATAGTAGAAGAGTAGAAGGAGAGGATTCAGCATATCCTTATAATATATAAAATAAACGTTCAAGACTCTAATCGTAAGAGTTGATCGGTTATCGGTTGAGTTGAGGGTATAAGAATAAGGAACACGGAAGATTTCTGTGTAAGGAAAAAAGGGCCTAATAATATGTATAAGTATATTTATCGTTTATCATATATATATAGTGAAATATACTACGTACAGCTATTTTACTATGAAATGAGGAAGGTTAAATCGGGAGCATGCAGTCGAGATTGTGTCGTGCAGTACGCTGACGTTGAGGTCTGGGCTGGTGGTGGTGGTGAAGTGTCTGTCTGTCTGTCTCTGTCTCTTGTCCATAATGTTTTGAACATGAGCTAATTCTAATTTCTAAGGTCTTGTTGGTCTCACGCTCAGACTCATGATCAGGCCCTTTTCTCCGTGTATATATATAGTATATACATAAATGTACCCGTCCATTTATTATTATTATTATTCCTTTGAAAGCAGGAGTATACGTATGTAATACATATATGTGTTCATATATGTAATACACTGAAGGAAAATACGAGAGAAAAAAAAAATGGACTCTATATGTATATGTATAGGCACACGTAAGATTACAATCAGTTTTCTTTTCTTCGTCTTCTTCCTTCTAGTTTCTCTCTCTCTCGCTCTCTCCAATCCAGACTTGTACAGACTTGCCGTTGCCGTGTGTATATAGAATCAGAATCTCTCTCGGAGCTCTGGAGAAGTTTGGATTTGGAGTTTGGAGTGCGGACACCTGCTCTTGTCAACCACCACAACTCTCAACTCTCAACTCGCTCGAACATTAACCCACATATTATTATTACTCCTACTCCTACTCCCTTTTCCTTGTACATAACATACATACAATTTACTACGTGTATGTACATGGACGTACAGACAGACAAAGACTGTAGTACAGAGTTACAGAATTACAGAGTGAGGAGCTAATGGTAATTGTAAATTGTAAATTCAAGCTTTTTCTTCCATGCCATGCCATGCTTATCGCTAGGTATACTATAGTTTCTGATAATAATTTGGGTCTTTTTTTCTTCATTTCATCTTTTCGTTAGTCGTGGTTCCGAACTACTCTTTCTTTAAAAGTTTTTTCCTCTCCTCTTTTTTTCAACTTAAGACATTCAAGACCATTTTTAGTGCACTCACGATCAGTCGAATTCGGATTCAAATACAATTCAAATGCTCAATTATACAATTCACTGTGGACGACTAAATGTGTAGCTTGTATTACTGTACATGATTAGTTCTCTCTCTTGGCTTTCCTAAATATGTCAGAAGAAGAAGAAGAAGAAGGAACTGAAGGACAAGCCTTGTAGGAAAAAACTCGGTGCATGTCATCGAATATTATTAGATGCATTTAAAGTTTGAACTCCCCATCTCCACATATGAAAATCCAGAGCTACAACTAAATACTAAATACGGTGGGGCCTCAACCCTCAATTCATCGTCAGATTTTTTTTAATATTATATAGTTTCTAAACTCCCACAACATGGGTATACATTTTCGGCTCTGGTTTTGGTTTATTTTAGTTTATATATATTCATCCTCCAATGTACGATATTCTCATGTAATTCTGGGCTTTAATCCTCTGGATGTTTTTTCTGATAATTTTCTTTTATGTTTGTACTTACACCAATTGAATTTGGAATACATGCATGCCTTTTATATGTCCATCTCCATACATATGCAGATGTGCAGGGAAATATTGCTCTATTGCACTTTACAATCTTCATTTTTCAGTATGCATAAGTACCTATGCAGTATTATTGTGCAGTGACGGGGAGATGTGAGATTTTAACCTGGATTCATCATCATTCATCTGTATTTCACTGTACTTAGATGTTGACTGGAAGGATGTATAGAGAGAATTTACATTACATTGTGTAATCTGTACATACAATTTACAATCGGCGACTGACGATTCAACTGTATTTATTTATATATGGAAAGTATTTCTCGTTCGTATTGAGTTTTGAATTTAAATGTATATATATTTGTAGCCTTTTTTTTCTTCGTTTTCATGTCGGTTTATGATTGAGAAAAGAGAAGGGGTAATACGAAGACGGCGACGAAGACGGCGACGAAGACGAGGAAAGAGATGAGAGGGAGGGTGAATTTGTAGAATGTAGATGTGAATAGACAAATATAAATATAGGAATAAGAATGAGACCTGCATAAATGTATGTACTTACATTTACAACCTTTTCGTATTCTTTTGATCGTCTGTATTTTTTTCCAAGTCATTAGCTCTTGTTGTTCCTTGTCCCTCCACTTTCCTTCCTTCTCCTTTCGTTTCACATGCATCATGCATATATCTGTATATTCTGAAGTTTCATGTAGTTTTGTATCATGTATAGAATTATTCTATTAGAATAGATAACTGAATCTGTATTTTGCTTTTCCTTTAGTGTTTAGCCCTTTGAATTCATGTATAAAATGGAAATCCTCGACAGGGATTTCCATACATTGAATTTTAATGCTCATCACTCATAAAACTTTATTGTTATTATACGTTTTTTTTCTCGTGTGGACACAAACTTCACTGGATTCATTTCTAAAGAATATATATGTTTTCTATAGTTTATTTATAAATATATTATAGTATACATTTTATACAGGAGAAGGAGAGTAGAATAATTTGGTAAAGGTAGTGCATTATTATGGTAAAATCTTTATTAATAAATTACTTGGATGAACGGAGAGAGAGAGAGAGTGAGGGAAAAGAAGGTGACCATATCTTTTTAGACCGAGATTATTTGTATTTCGTATTCAGCGTATTCTCCACTTTTATTTTCTACGTACATCCACTAAAGTCGCTAAAAGGATTCATTTTTCGTCATCATTTTAATGCCCTATTTAAATGTTTACGTCAAATTAAATACTTGAAAGGGGAGTCTAATGTCTACTTTACTTAAAAGGATTACATAATGAAAATAAAAAAGATCTGAGGGAGAAATGAATGGAGTTCTCAACATCCTCTTTTTATTTAGGATTTTGAGTAAAATATAAATGCAGTTCAGGACCATTTTTTTGGAAAATTGTCCGAATTTCATGGGAAAAGCTGCAGTGAACGTATAGAAATAAACCGACTTTATAAGAAAAACCATAGATATTCGGAATTCGGATGTTCTAGACTAATCTAGACTGTAGAAAAACAGGAGACGGCTGGATGTCCCTGTTTTTCACAAAAAAAACCCACAAAGTTCCTAATTATGATTATTTCCATCGGATTTGTTTTCAGCGAGTGAAATCTCGTAGTATACATAACATATAGTTATTTATTTCGATTGTTCCAGCTTCAAAATTCAACAGACTCCAAATCCAAACCAAATGAATTCAAATTTTGAGTAATAAATGTAGATGTAAATTTTGACAGTGTGTAAGGAAGTGGGAGGATGAAAGAGAAAGCAGTGTATGCACATGGAAAAAAAGTAGATCATAAAGAAAAGTGGTAGAGCAAAGAAAGGAAAGAAAAGGGAAAGATTCAGGGGGAAATGTTTTTGACAATTTCCAAAATTTCTTCCACGAGGGCAGCACGTCCTTCACAAATTTCCTCCTCACTTGCTCCACCAATTCCCACACACAGCGAGAGCGAGGGAAAGAAAGAGACGGATCGTGTGTGATGTTTGATGTTGATAGGCAGTTAGGCAGGCGAACTATAGCAAGTGCTAAAAAACGTCTTTCTCTCTTCATCTCATCCTCGCAATTTGATTGTCTTGTCTGCATCGTTATTTTTAGTTTTCCAAATCCATTCCTTGCAATCGCCGGATGGAAATGACAAATGACTGAAATGACTCGAGTTTTACAGGCAGAAGGCCGAACTTTGCATCATAAACGATCGTCATATAAGTAATTCATATCATAATGAAAAAGGGCTTTTTCTCACTCTTCATGAGGAAAGTGAACTCGGGGAACATGAGAATGGACGCTGAGTGTTTGCATGTCGTCAACATATCATTTGTTGGTCAAATCTTGCTTTTGCTTTTGCTTTCCGCATGTAAGTCCGTCGCTTTTACTGTAAAACAGAAAGATAAATTGACTTTGACTTTATAAATATCCCGTAGCATGATTTTTGCAATCAATTCAACTTGAGTATATTAGAGGATTCTAATTGAACAAGAAACAACTTTTCCGCTGACAATCCCAATTACGATTTAACTCCAACAACTTCCAATTGTAGTTGGACACGACACACCACGAGAGTCAAATTGAGCATGCAGATTGCAGATTACACAGATCAAAAGTTACATAACACTAAAATATGTATATTTATACGTACAGATTTCCCTTTTCTTTTTTGCTATTGTATTTTTGAAGTAGTCTGCTCAATATTCAAATTCAATAGTACAGATTCTGTATACAAGTATATAGAGAAATATTGAAGAGGGAAAAATCCGGACGCGCAAAAAAAAAAGATTAGAGAGAGCACAAGTCACTGACACCAGACACCAAGTCTCAATACCAAAGGAACGAACCACCCAAACACCAACACCCCTCATCCAATCTCTAATGATAATGACCATGGAGAATGGAAATGGAATGATGATGATGATGAAAAATGAGAAAAAGATTCATGTGATGAGGGAACGAGAACTTGACACGTTTTCCTCCTTTTCTATTCTGCATACAAATTACCTTTTGCAGCAAATTATTACTTTTTTTTTTTTTTTTGCAAATTGGGAATTGGGAATTGTGAATTGTCATTCACGAAATCATCTTTGTACTTTGTATCCATCGCAGAGTGATAGCGATAACGATAACAATAACAATTACGACGACGATGACTTAACTCACGTCACAAGTCAACATTCAGAACACTCAGACAAATTAAAAAAAAAGAAGAAAACTCTGCTTATCACCATTCAGAATCAATTGGAATCTGTACAAGTCACAAGTATACATACAAGTTTAGTTTTTTTTTTTTACATTAAAAAAACAAGGTCTGCAGCTAAATTTACTATCTGTTTTCCATAACAATCACGTGGACAATCTGAATACGAATTATCACAGAGCCCGAGCCAAAAAAAAAAAAAATCAGGGACGCAAAACTTGATATTTGGTTATGAATCAGGACTCCACGAATCATCATTCAATTATGCACATGGGTACATGGATTTATGTAAAATGTAAAGAGGAGAAGAATGAAAGACAAAAAAAAAACATCATTTAAATGAACGCTAGTTAATTACGTTGAGTTTTAAGTGTGTGCGAGTTGAGTGTGTGTGATATTTGAAAAGGCACATGAATTCTCACCAGCACAGGTATTTCCCCTTTACATACAGATATATACACTTTACACTTTACACACATGGACATTGAAGAGACATCGACATCTGTATCGTTTCCATCGCTTCAGCTTTGGGAGATTCTAGCTTCTCATTTTCCTCTATTCAAACCTGTAATCCATATGTAAGGACGTGTTTGTGTACTAGTGTGTGTGTGTGTGTGTGTGTACACATTCATAATTTTTTGTTGGCTACTACTCGTTTGCTTTGCCTTTGCTTTTGCCCTTGCCACATGACAAACATCAGTCTGATTCTTTTGTAGTGAGAATCCGTGGGAAGATCTCTCCCCCTCTCAAACCAAACAGCAGAAGCAGCAGCAGCAGCACTGGAAGAAAAAAACTCTATACGAGCCATGTACTCCATATGGGGTACAAATTTGTATAAAGATTTTCCATTCCCACGGTATTGGATCCTCCCTATAGTCGCCAGTGTTGACTACCCCGAATATTCTATTTGGACAAATAAAGTGGGTTTTTTTTGTTGAGGTTTCGGGGCAACAGCAACAACAACAACAACCCTGCACATTTCCCCCAAATCCCAAATTGCAAATTGAGCAGCAAATATAAAACTTGATCCACAGAAGACCAACTCTGATGGTGGCTTCAAGTAGCTTCTCGTTTCAAAGGGTGGATGTTCAATGTTCATACAGTACATATGCTCAAATAGCACGTGCCCATATATCTCCCTCACATATGGACATATTTACATGTACATACATACACTTTACACTCGTGTGTATCCTATACGCCCCGACATTCTTTTTCAATAGACAAAAAGTAACTCCAGAGCTCAATTCACATTCACATTCACCATTTCTTTCACAGTACACAACTTGCACATGTTTTTCCTTTTTCTCTTTTTCTCTTTCCTTCTCCTCCGTCTCCGTCTTCTATGCTATGGCATGGACAATCACTGGTGTTTATAGTTTATAGTTTGTACTTTAGTTAGTACTTCAATTATGCTCTTTTTTTCTCCCCTCTGGCTTTGCCTTATTCCTTATTCTTTCTTTCAGTGTCTTTTTTTCTTCTTTCTTTCTTTCTTTCTCTTGTGCTTTTGACTCATCGTCAGGCTTTTGGCTCTAGTGTGGTTTGGTGTGCTGCTGTGTGTGTGTGTGAGTGTGAGTGTGAGTGTGGTACGCTCAAGGAAAAGGCTAATGGAATGGTTAATCATCTTCGCATGCTATGCCATATTCTTATTGGTAGTGCTATGCTTCGTACATGTACGATACATATGGATGTAGAATTGTAGACACTCACCAATTTAAAAAAACTCAAAATCCTCCGTCCTTTTTTTAACTTGTGGCTTCTTGAGAATGAGGATCAGGGTTCACAGCATCATAAATCATATAAGTACGAAGTACGCTCGCCTTTTCTCTCAAGAGAGAGAGGCTTGTGAGAAAAATGTATTCAAATTTTAAATCATATCTATATTTTGACTTGCGACCACCTTCCACTTCCACTTTCACATTGAAACAAAAAAAGTTTACTTGCACATTGATACAAAGTGAATTTGTTATTTTCTATAGTCTTTTCATTTTGAATTTGAACAAGTTTTCGTTTGTTTCTTGTGGTTGTGGGGATTTTAAGTTTGAAGGGTTCTGAGTTCCGACTCCGAGAAGTAAATTACATATCCGGAAGTCTATGAAAACGCCACAATAAACGTTCTAGAATGTTTCAAAGACCTTTTTTCTACATATGTTCAGGAATGTCTCTTGATTATTTTGGTTGTTATTCGATGTCAAATTAAATGATTTTAACGGAATTCATTTGAAAATATGATTTATTCTCGAGCTTTTAGTAGAACTTCTATCTTCTTTAGGAATCTAAATAAGACTAAAATTATTTTCTAATTCCATTGACTATCTTGAACTGAGTGTACCTACATTGAACTATCAATAATTACTACAACTACAACAAAACAAATTCAAATTAGATTCTCATTGCAATAAAAAAAAATTGATTAGCTAATTAATAGCTAATTCACCAGCGAGAAAAGTAACGGTAACCAAACTTAGCTAATTGTCACTCGGCGACTTGCATTTATGGTGTTTGATTTGTTTTTTCTGATGTAGGCCTAAGTATATTGACTCTTTAAATTTCCTCCTCCCCATCCTATGTTCTTTCTCTAAGATTTCGACTTCATCCCATTTAAATCCATGATTTCCATGATTCATGATTTGTTTATTTTGATTGCAGAAATTTGGGGCTTCTTGAGAACGTTTCTTGAATTTGAATTGATGATTCCATTTCATTTGTTTTCCTCCAGGATTTCGTACACAAAATGAATTCTACATGAATTTTGGCCCCGAATAAAGTTTCAAACCGTTTTGTGGGCTTCACAAAACATTTCAAGGGAAATATTTCCGGTAATGTTTCCTGTAATTTTGATTTTGATTTTGGGATTATGAATCAAGAATAAGAATACGAATAAGAATAGTCCAAATTTGTGGTGGGGGAAAGTTGAGGATTGTCTTTTGTTCATTTTTTTTCCTTGTTGGTACATACATTGAATTTGAGATGAATCTGCAGGAGGACAGTAATGAAAATGATTTATTGACAGTTTTTAGCATTGAATTGCTAACCATGAAGACAATACAGAAAGATAAAACGATTTGATATTTGATTACAAGGTATAAAGAATAAAGAGTAAAGGATTTTGACTTCGACTTTTTCGAGTATGTAATGGAATGAGGAACTTATAATGCGTATAATGAAAAAAAAAATAGCAATTGACTAATAGTCCGTGTAGCTTCGTAAAAGACAGAGTGACAGAGTCAGAGCCAGAAGGCAGAAAAGATGAAAGGAAACGAAGCACAGGTTGTGTGTGTGTGTCATTACTCGTTACTCGTTGTGTGCCTCGTTGTGGGATTTGGGATTTGGGAATTTTGGCGAGGGTGGAGAATATCTGTCGAGCTGTGTGAGCTGTGTTTACGCTCACATGATTTTAGTTTTTAGTGGGGGTGGTTTATTCCTCGCTTTTATGGTACAAAGCACAAGTATAGAAGAAGAGTGCCGTGCTCTACTCTAGTCGAATCCACACACAGAGCCTACAAAATCCTTTAGTCTTTTTTTGTGTTTCCTTTTCTTTCTTTCGCTCTCCTCTATTTCTTCTATACTTTTATCCACAATCTTTTATCGTCATTTACTTTCTCATTCATTTCAACTTCCAATTGCTTCATTTTTTTACAACCGAGTTTTCAGTCAAATCATTTGAAATTGTGAGAATTTTTTCTTTCTACAGAGTTCTCATTCTTAATTTTCAATTCTAGAGTCAATGTGGGGGTAAAAAAAAACTGAGGATATTTTACTGTAGTAGTACGATATTTTGGATTTAGATGAAATGAGATGACCAACAAGCACAGCATGCGACCACGACCACATTTATTGACGATAAGCATTGAGAATTGAGGAACTGACAGTGACATGGACATGCGAACGAGCACGGACATTTACTTTGACAATAAAGTTGACGCGGACATGTCAACATTTATACGATCGACGATCCAATTGACATGCTTTTTAATCTTTTAATTCTACAGTGTATTTTAAATACCCTTCAACAAAAATGAACATTTCCCTCAACCTCGAAACTTTCTTTCTTTTTTTCTCAAAACTCAAAATTTTTAAAGCTGAATCGTAAACTTTCAGGTTTTGTTATTGTTATTTGGTGAGCCGTGTGCGACTTACAACTGTCAAAATCTACAATCAACAATGACATTTGGAATTATCTGTATTTTGGGGGGAAATCTGGGATTTGTTTCAATTCTCTCTCTCAATATTTTGATTTTTTGATGTGCTCGCTCGAACTTTCCAGTTTTCTTCACTGGAAACCACAAACGAGAACGACTTTGACTGACTTCTATATACCTTTGACCGCGGTTTGAGAATCATTCAGTTTTGAGAGTTTTGACACACTGTGCGGATCAAAAGATTTGAGGGTGAGGTTTAGCAGAGATGAGATGTGAATGTGAGGGATGAAGAAGAAGATTCCCTGTAGACTAAAAAGCCAAAAAGGTCGCTCAAGAAGTTACAAGTTACACAAACTCATATGAAATGGGAAAGTTCACAGAACGCAAAGACATGAGTCATATTAGGAAGACGAAGAACAAGAACAAGTCAACGTTGTATAGGGTACAAAAAAAAATGACAATTTTTTATGAGTCTCATCGTCATCGTCAGAGTGACAACAGCACAGGCGAAGGGAGCAAAGGGTTTAAGGATCTCTTAATCACAAAACTCCTCCCGTATTCAGTCCTCAGTTCTCTCTCTCTCTCGTCAGTTTTGAATTTGAATTTGAAATTTGGGGAGTCGTCGTCGTGTGCGTGGCTTTTTTTTTGTACTTGCCCTTTCGCTTCCTTTTGGAGTTTACATTTGAGATTTGAGTTGAGACTTGCGACGCATCCCACCCTGGTTCCTCCCTATTAACCAACCAGGAGGTCACATGTCACACATTTTAATAACTTGACTTTTAATCTCCATTAAACTCCACAAACACATTTTTCATTCATGAACAAATTCCAATGGAATTGTGATGATGGATTTGTTTTCCATTCACAATCCATCAAGAAAATGAAAAATAATGAAAACTTGCAGTGCTGTTCAGTTTTCACAACATTTTCTACAAGGAAAATGGAAAATTATATGTACACATTTATGTATTTATCTGCATTTTTCTGATTTCTTCCAAAAAAATCGCCCTTTGTATATTTTCCTTCATCTTAATTCTACAAGGCTCTGAGAAATTCGGTTTCTGTTTGCATAAAGGAATCTTTGAGATTCATACATTTATACATTTAAACCCTATACGACTAGGATTTCTACTATTTTCCCATCTGTATCTGTTTACGCTAGTCGCTAGTACTAAAATGAGTGAATCCCATGTGCGCGATGGCAAAGGTTAATTATGTTGGTTTTTCATATAGGATTTTTGAATAGCATGCATAAATTTTCCATCAGTTTGACTTTTCTATACATGTGTAATCTTTAGAATGGGAGAGAGATTTTAGATTGGTTCTGGATATCTGGAGGACGCACTTAATGTACATAAATAAAAACTCTGTAACTGTAACTGTGGATTATGCAATTATTCTCAAAAGTACGATATAATATGCATGAAAAAACGGATGCACACACAGCTGACAAGAATCAGGACACACTTGCGACGAATGACTGCATGATATTTTATCAGTGTATAGGTGAGAGTTGAAAGAGAGAGAGAGAGAGAGAGAGAGGGGAGAGAGAGAAAAAGAAAGAGCGACAGACGTAAACATTCTCAGATACAAAGTGTACATGAATATCTATATATAAAATATATAAGGACAGAGTACAGAGATCTTCATACATTTTATTTATTCCCATGTCATGTCCCCTCTTATACAGATATTTGTATTTATTTAACCTTAACCTCTGACTTGTGCCATCGGATTTGACTCGCTTGAATTTTGAATCACTCTTGTTCATTTTTTGGTGGAGCATCATGCAGAGGGATCCTGATTTGAATCTTAAAGTTGAAGTAGTTGAACTGGAGTGATGCAAGAATGAGGATGGAGGACAGATTGTACAAGTTTGTTTTTCTTCAGAGATATATAGAGACAGAGACAGACGAGAATGTAAATGTAATGTAAATGTCCGTAATTTGCTCATTTCAATTCTGAAATTCTGAAAATTGAGAGATTTTACTTGTTTCTGTACCTTATCAAATGTATGGGTGAGCGATTAAAGGGAGGTTAACAAAATATGGGAAAATGAGAAAATGATCATAAATAAGAATATGAATATGAATATGAGGATTCAAAGGAATTAAATCGTCATTGTACAGAGAGAGATAAATAATTAGGAAATGAATATATTGAGTTAGGTTATGGCTAGGGCAAGTTGAGTGCTAAAAGATGAGTTTTAGACCTTGTACAGATAGTTTGTAGTCTGTTGGCCAGTGTATAGAGTATATAGGCTGCACTTTGTACAATTGTACACTGTTGAGAAATATTTATTATAATATAATAGTACGAAACTTGGAGCTGCTAATCTTTTCAGGGGTTTTAGTAGACAGACAGAAGAGTGAGAGAGAGAGAGAAAAGATAAGTTGAGAGGCCAAACATGTCATTAAATTAACGCAAATTGCTCTGTAAAATTTACACTTTGAAACTCTCAAGTATTTGCATTTTTTTCCACTGAAACTCTACAACTCGTCTCATTTCATTTCATTTCATTTCAGTTCAGAGTTCTCCCTCCTCATCATCATTAGGATTGGTCTGGAAAGCCTTGAAACATGTTGCGATTTGAATGAGCATCATGACATTGAGGCATGCATTGATTTATTTTGTACAATAATAATAATAATAATAATTATTATTATTTTTATTATTATTTTCAAGTCGTATAGATTTGATACTGGACGACGACGAGCCGCTTTTATTTATATATATATATATATTATCTCGTCAAAGTGTACTAGGTTAGTTGCTGACGTGTTTCATTTCGTTGTTACTATTATTATTTCACATTTTTTTTTTTATCTTTATTTGTCAGCTTTTGATAATACTTTGCCATTCGACTTTCGTCGAACGACATAGGACAAATAAAATCACCAATTTTTCCATGTATTTTATTAAGATATGAATATCTGTATAGGTTTAATATCTGTATTCTTGATTATTGACTATTGACTATGGACTATTGCTACGTTTTAATTTTAAAAGTAACAAAGTTCGAAGGCCAGGTCAAATTTGAGACTTAACTTGACTAGTGGTCAGACGAAAAAAAAAACAACGACTGTGGAGATTAAATTGAATTTTTATATGTGCATAGGAGTATATAGGAAATGCACAATCGTCAGGAAATACAGTACGATCTGTCGATCGGCATTGACATTAAAAGCTATGAAAAGTGTTTGATGGACATTTTCTCCCATCATTTTTTGAGTATCGTTTTTAAAAAATCCAACAAAATATTATATGTATCGAGTATTAAATCAGAAATATTGTTAAAAGAAAGCTAAAAATCTATACAGACTTTAAATTTTTATTTTTATTGACTGTCAATTTCCCAATAAAATGTTATATATATTATTATACGGAGATTGTGGGATGAGCATTAAATTAAAATTTACGCTGTTCCGTATAGTTCGTTCTACAAACGCAAATGCAAATGAAATTTAAAATCTGTATAGACGAAGGAAAAAAATATCAGAAGTGTGAACTGTGAATGTAAATGAGAAAAGAAGAAGAGAAAATACTTTGTATATATAGGTATAGAATAGAGCAAAAACACAAGTAGATTTTCATGGTTCATGATGCATTAAAGGAGTAGTAAAAAAGAGTAAAAAGTAAATAAGATGGATAGAAAAAAAGGAATCTTCACACACTACTAAACTAAACTAAAGTTTGTGTGGAGAGACAGAGAAAAGTTTACAGATTATACACATTTACTTACAGACTACTGTGAGTTTCCATCGTATTTTGTATCGGCAACTCTGACACCCAAATGTACATACATTAATCTCATTATACCCTGATTTTTATATGTTTGACGGATAGAAAAAAGGAAGAAAAATTAAAGAAGATTGCTGATAAAAGTTTTATTATTGTCCCTTTTTTAAGTCATAATAAAGTTTCATGTACAGATTTCGTGTTATGTAAAGAGTAAAGCGTAAAACGATATGTGCAGATAGGTATGCATATATTATTTTATGAGTTCGATATTCCGATATTTATACTCGTGTGTATGATGATGATATGATGATGATGATTTGTGTGTTATATAAAAAACAGCGTTTCCCATACCTATACTTGATCGAGGAAATTGCCGACGACGCCAACTTAATAAAAATAATGTCAACATGATATCATTTACACACAACATGGTTCACTAGTTTACATATGTACGATGAGACATGTAAATGAAATGTAAACTCTAAAAAAAAACCCCAGTGTATGTAGATTCTGCATGGATTTAATTGCCACTGTGATATGATAGTGCTTGATCTCTCAAAACAAACACTTCCACACACACACACACACAAACACACACACACACACACACACACACACACACACAACAACATCAACAAAATCATTCAACTATGAAGTTTAAAGTTTCACTATTTGTCATCATCTCCTGCTGTATCGACTACCGTGGGAACCAACTCGAAAAAAAGTCGTAAAAACAACTCCCGTATCTCCAATATCTGTTTACAATACTCTTTTTTTATAAACAACCAACCAATATAGTTAACTCTACATAATACTGTCCGTATAATATTATAGACTAATTTTGCATAGTATAAGTCTTTTGATTTGAATTCGACTGCTATACTTATCATGTGTACTGCGTATCATGTACATACAAATGTACAAAAGGAAAATCATAAATCATGACCTCAAATCTATAGAACTGGAACTGGAGTTTGTCAATAAAATATGAACCTAGATTTAATAAAAATTTCAAAGAATTGTCTCATAATACAATCAAACAATTGAGTTTGTCTTAAAGTTTACAGTATAATAATAATAATAATAATAATAAATACATGTGCCTTCCTATATACTTGGGACACAAGCCACAGTTGCCAGTTCCATGTTCCATGCAAGTCCAACTTTCAACAGTTTCAAATCATTTGTATGAAAACTATGTATAGAAAATCAAGCAGTTTTCGGTACAGCATTTGATTTTTGAATAAATCAGCAGTAAAGTTTTTTTTTAAATGTGTACATGGGATGAAGAGAGAGAATGAGAAGCTTTGAATCAAATTACGCATTAATGATGATAAATTCCGCATACACAGGTTCTTTCTCTGTGTGTGTGTGTAATCTGTCAATAAAAAACATTCCCACAGTTACCTTGTCACGAGGCAAAACGTTGACGAGAGAATAGATAGAATGGAGGAACGTGTGATGTAAAATCTGAATCATCATCATAATTTGATAAAGTATGAAATTTTAAACGGAGTACATATAATATGATACTTAATACACATATTGATAAACAATCTGGGATAAATCAATATGGTGTGCATGTGGAATACAGACAATTTGAAATGATGGACGACGACATAAGATCCCCAGCAGTTTTACTAACATATGTATAAGAGTGAATTTTTTTTTTGTCGTTCTTAGATTACGCGAGTGTTGTGTGTGTGTGTAAGTTTAAAGTTTTGTGCAAGCATATTAAAAACTTGAATGAAAAATGACTCTAAAAATAGGCTTTGAACTTCCTCTTTAACTGTTCACGGTGTCAAACAACAATAATATGCGAATAAACAAGTGAGAAAAATATGAGGAATTTCCTTCCATTACAATATCTCTATTAATATATTAATAATATCATTATTTACATATTTACTTTTACATTATATCTGTATTATCTGCAATTTGTCGACATCAGATGACTGAGGAAAAAAAATTAAACCGGATTTCCTACTAAGTCATTAAAATTTCTTATAATTTCTTACCAGCTTCAGTTAATGGCTTATAATTAGTTGAATATAGTTCGTGGGAGTTGCTTTTTTTTTTTTTTTTTGATATTCAATACGATCTGGGGTGATCGTTGATGACATGACTCATTGGCCATTGGAATGTCAAATGTCCTTCTTTATGCTGTTCATGTGTGTCAAATTCTAAAAATCTGAATCTGATGCCTCCGTCAGTTTTTTTTTGTCAGCGACACTGACAAAGAGCACTGCACTCTACTGTGTGTACCATAACAATAACAAATTTGCAAATAAAATATGTATTTAATATGTAATATGAATATGTAAATTTACATATAGTATATTTATATACTCTACAATATCATAAATCATCATTATCTTTTTTACTATTGTTGTCCACGGTGTCAATTTTTTTAATACAGCAAGCAGTTTACTGACGAATTTCATGATTTTTCTATGGGCTGAGAGTCGCAGAGTAATTTTATACTTACCCAAATTTTAAATGACTTTTTTAGATTTTCTCAGACTGTTTGTCTTCATTCTTCATTCTTCAAAAGTCGTTCATTGATTTTCTTCGTGTCGTTCATACATTTTTAAATGGTAATAAAAGTTATATATACAAACGGACAATTAACTAGTGCTAGGCTAAGTGAAAATTCTCTCATTACTTTTAAATATTATTGTGATTTGATTCCTTTGATTCTGAGAATTAGGACTGGGAAAGTTAAAAGTCTTGTTTAATTTTTGCTTTAAAAGTGTTTTCTCATTTTCTCGTATTCAACTTCCTTGCTGATGTCAACTTTTCCAATCAACTAAATAAATGATGATGACAACGCAATGTGTTTTCTTAATTGCGACTTGACTTTAAGTTTATTTGTGAGTCAGCAGTCCAATTCGGTATGCACTACATATTTATAGTTATATATAAAACATCAAGATATTTCGGTACCGAAATATATAGGTATAATATATTATATATAGATAATTACTTATGGTATAATTACTCATTCATTCTTTTCTCATTTGTTTTTCATGATAAAACTTTCATCATCATCATCATCAGCAAGTTTGCCCACTTTACTCATGTCTAATTGTCAATTGTACAGTACAAGTGTACTTAAGTATGGTAGTATATGTCTTTTGATACATAATATGTTTCATGTTGTCCAGTTCCAGTACTTTGTATTTGTATTTGTTGTTGGAATGATGATAATATTTTGTCTTGTCTCGTTGTGGTTTGTCATGAAATCATTTGGTATTATTATTATTTTGACAGTTTTAGACCGACAATCGATACTATCAAATAAATATTAGGAGGAATTTGTTCTCGTTCTCACGTAAAATAATCGTTTATATAATAAACTGCATGCAATAAATTCAAACATTCCATTTTCGGTTTCGGTAATTTCAAATCGCATTAAAGCGGTACTTTAATTATTCATTTTCAATTCCAGATGATGATGATGGCGACTCAACTCAAATGGAAAATTTGACTAATGTTCTTCTGGAGCGTCGTATATTCTGAATAGGTATAATTATAATTTTTAATTTCTATATACATTTGATGGTACAGAATTCTTGTCTTATAATTTTCTTGTGTGTGTATATATAATATATGATATCATTGATATGATATGTCTTGTCTTGGGTTCTTGGCCGCGTCGTATTGTTCTTTATTCAACGTCGCCGTCATTGGTTGTCCGTCGTCTATTGGCTATTTCCACGTACATATAACATGTATATATGAAAAGTGCTATATTATTATTACATACTATACTATTATTGTTGTGGTCTCTGTCCGTTATTTGTTATTTGTCGCCAAAGCTTTTGTCATGATTATTATGGTTTGTGTCTCGTGTCTTGTCCTGTCGCGTCGCTCAATATTGTCTTTCTTCTCATGGGTTTGTCACGGACCCCAACGAAAACATGACGAAATCAAACCTCAAACGACTTATCTACATTATTATGATATACAATAATATGCATGGCCGACCTAAAAACTTTTTTCTTTGGACTCTGAACTGCGTGCATGCGGATTAGTATAATAAAGTGGTGACGACTGGGCTTCTTGCAGATTAAAAACCCCGAAATACTTTAAATGTTTATATCTTTCTCACTCTAAATTATATAAAGAGAGTCTAGCCGATTCTTCTACACTTATTGTTTCATTGAACATATGTACTTAAAAAATATATGCATAATATGCATTCCAGTCAGGTAGACCGAATTCTCAGTTCCAAAAACTTCCAAAGATAAAGAAATATACTTTGGAAAGAAACCTTGTCGTTTTCTTTTCATACAAAAAAATGATAATGTATATTGTATATGTGTAACACTTTTACACGTGGTGCATTTGTTTTGCCATTACTTACCTAGGTGTTTACTATTTTGTTTTGGAAATTTCCAGCTTATGTATATTTGTATTTGAATTTCAGTATTTGCATGTCGCGACATGAGATCAAGCGTAATCCATTTTCTGTACTACCTATATGCATTTCACGGATACCTCTAATTAAGTTGAAAAAAAAGTAGAGGAAAGTGAGGGAAAATCATGTGAATTGTTTTTGTATCGACCATGGACCTCTGTACTCTGCTGTGACTTCTTTGGTCGTTTTGGATGATTTGGTTTTGACGATAAGACTACATAGAGAGAATATGAGAATACGGCCACGCAAACGAGGTGAGGCACGTTCTATTTTTCATTGTGCAAGACGTACCATTATATTACTATTATCTATCTGTTTTCGTCCCCTGTAAGCTTTCCATTACCTGTTCCATAGTTCAATACTCAATACATAGTTATTGTTGATGTTCCTCCTCAAAAGTCTGTCCATCTTCGTTTTCTTCCTGTTGTGTCCCGATATGTGCCAACTACGTCAACGCAAGTAAACTCCAATCGACCCATCCCATCACTTGGGAATTGTAAATTTTAAACCCCGTGGACAGTACAAAACATAAGACGTATTACTACGACATATGTACAGTAATATCTTTGTATTGTTATACAAAATGACAAAATCATGGAAACTTTTGTCTGTGGCCGTAATCTGTAACATTTACGCATAAGGACAGGATCCACCATGTATAATAATAATAATAATAATATATGGAGGGGAATGTGTCATTTTGTCATTTTTGAGACGTATTTATGTCTACGCAGACTACAGATACCTCAGCAGTCTCAGCACATGTATACTATTGTATACATACATGTTTTTGTAGGTTATATTTTGGTTGGGTTGACTTTACGATCTTAATTCGTTGTATTTGTCCATGTGAGGATGTGGGATCTAAATAGTATATTGATGAAAATAAAAGGTGAAGGGAGAATTCACGAGAACAAGGGAAAACGCACGTTCAAATTTTGTTTTCCTATACATACATGTATGTATGTACATGAACTTACTTTGTTAGTTAGACGTTATTGCTAAACCATTATGGACTTATTGTTGTTTATATTGCTATTTTACTTTTGAGAGTTTATGATTATAGTGTTTGAAGTTTGGAGTTTTAGAGGATGAGAAAAGGCTCCTCAAATTTCTTAATTCTCAATGATAAGGGGATAAGAGAAAACGCTCTGTCTCATGCCACCTTTAAACTTAACCTCTACCGTACTTAACATGCTTGCAACTTAATGCTGCTCTAATTCCTTTCCTATGCACTCCTTCTTATCTCCTATTATTAGTACATAACACATAAAGGACCAACTAAAAAGACGACCGTGCCGTGTATATTTGTAGACTGTAGACATATGAAAAAAAGAGGAGAAATTAAGCTTCATTCCCTCATAATAAGGCAACTAAAAGTACTTTTCATTTTACATTGTACAGTGGGAAAAGACAAAATGTGATTAGAATCGTATGTCGGTGTTGGTTTATAGTTTTATAGGGAACACACGTATGTAACGCGGCTAGACAATCAACAGCTAACTGAAATTTTATGTTCAAGTAAAATCTAAATGTGGTTACAATGTAAGATAAAATTCTTGGTTAGATTTTTAGATAAAATTATTACTTTTGTGCTCAAAAATTTCTCGCCTTCGTTTTTACAATCCTCAAATGTTGACGAAAACGAAGGGAGAGACAGAGAAAGGCCAATCGATCAAAACTGCTGATGTTTATTTTCTTAAGGATTTTATATTTCTATGATAGAAATTCTATCCTACCGATTTGACTGTAGTACATTAAAGAAAGTTTGCTTGGGCATGAAGGAAAATCAAAGCATATTGTTAGTCATTTGGATGAAGTCATTTGTTTATATAGGGGCATGAGGAGGGAAATTGAGATGCTGTGTGTAATTAAAGGATGGATGAATCTGTAATCCTTTGTATACCCGTTCGATTAGTCCAATGAAGATATAAGATAATCTAGGGTGTGTTGTCTTGTCTAAAGAAACATGAAGAATGGAAAAAAAAGAATAGCCTTAATTATTTTCTTTATATAGTTTTACTCTTTTTATGGTACAACTGGATAAAAAAAGTGTAGTATATCCATAATCATAGTTCTCTTTTCCAAATCCCTCGTTTACGTCGTTTTTTTTTACTAGGTATATAAATATGATAGTGTTTTTAATTTTTGTTGGTTTCGGGGTGTGGTATTCCAGTCAATTACTCAGTCCTTAGGCTAAAGAAAATTAAAATTGGAAAGAATCATCTAGAAACTGGAGGAAGAAGAGTATGTTCATGAAATTAGGACATCAAGCGCCTATCTCCTATCTTATAACTTTGGACCATATTTTTAACCAACTTGAAGAATGACGAGTTGAGCACAGAGTTCCAGAAAATTTACACAACGTTAAGTATGGACTGTATGGTGATGACTGATGACTAGTGATGACGACGACGAAGACGAGTCATGAGGGTTGAGAAATTAAAACCATTTCTTGTACATACTATATATCTCATCGTCAGATGTGTATATGATATATACAGTATCTATACCCATACCATGGTTCCCCTATCAATAAAAACTAATAATAGAAAATATGTATCTTTTTTTTGTTGAGACTGTGCTTGAAAATTTCGAGGAAACCCAATTCTATACATGTGGATTTCGGGTACGATTAAATATATTTAATTAGTTTTTTCTCGAAAGGTCCTAATTTACATGGTGGATTCATATATTCAAACAAAGTGTGTGTATTGTGTATGTCTAGTCGATGAAGGAGGGAAGGTGCTGTGACTGGAAATTTTTCAATGTGCTACATACTGTTACTTATACAAAAGTCATGTTTGACTTGAGCTTATTTTGTTGTTCTTTGGAATTGTCTTTTTGATAAGGGGTAAAGTTTTAAGACGCTTATCTGTTGATGAGAGAAGCTTTTCATTTGACTAACAATGAGGAAAATTTCCAATGCTTTCCAACTACATATGCATATGCCATATAGAGAGAGAGAGAGGGAGAGCAAATAGTACAGGCAAAAACATGGACGCTTGTTCCGTATTGGAATTATACTATAAATCTATTGTTGAGTGACTCTATATATAGTTACTCGAGTCTAGTACATTACAAAAAATCATGTGATGTTTGTCTATAGTATGCATTTCTTAAATATTTGTTTGAAAAAAAAGTTGAACCTTTTTTAATTTTAATGAGTTCCTTTCCTACATGAACAAAGTCTTCCACATTGTGCACTGTAAAAATTCCATGCCAACATTCTCCAGAATACTAACGACTCGACGAGCAAAGTACCATGTATACATATTAGCAAAATTCTTGAGAATATCTTTAAAAATGAACTATACTACTATGAGAAATTAATCGATTCTCAGTATTGTCTAGGAATGTTCTAAAAGATTTAATATTTTCCATATTTTTAATCTTAAAATTACTCCATGGCCAAAGACTAATATGTTATTGAATATCAAAGGGATTTTTTCATTTCAATTCGTATCAGATTCTGTAACTGGGAAAAGTGACAGGCAATGTCCTGATGTCTTTCGGTCTCGAGTCTGACGATGAATCAAAATCTGAAATTGTTATTGAACTCAAATTCACAAAGCTCACGAGATGTTTTAGAGTGAGTTTTAAATACACAGTTCAGTCAACTCAAGGTTTTCATACCTGTGGATTTCATTTTATACATACATATTATTCCAATTATTTATACATCTCACATCTCACTCGTCAGTTTCTGCACTCTCGTCTGTGTAGAATAATTTCGGAGGAGAAAATCGTTGAACCTTTCGAATTTCGAAATATTCTCTATCTGTCTCTGTCTCGAAAATTACCATGAAACAATGTTGGAAGTCCCAAGTTAAAAGTCAGCTGAGCTCAATTTCCAATGAACTATGATAAAATACACTAAATTTCTTGCTAATGTTTGTCCAAAAATATGAGAATACCGTTGAATTGAGCATATTAGAATGTCTAAACTGAAAAAACAAATTGTTTTCTCCTCGGAATGTAAGATTGGAATTTAAAATAGGAATAAAACCTAATTAATTTTTTTTTTCAAGCGTGCTCTTCTTTATACATGGTATTCCTGATTTGGAATTTTAAAAAATTCACATGTACACTAAATTAGATATCATTTAGTCCAAAAAAAAGTCTGACTTTTGAGGATTTCCGGACTCAAGTGAGTGAAAACGGGGAGCATATTACATTTATCAGTTACATTTCACAAATACATGTATTCGTACAGTCATACGGTTTGTCATTGACCTACGCAAACATATACATGGAGAGAGATGAATCTCGTCTTTTTTTCTCTGTATGTGTGTGTATATGCTATCAGTGTCAGTGAATCTTGAAAAATTTTCCGTTCCCCTTCTGACTTTTATAAGGCAAAAGACGTCAATCGTCAAATGCTAGGAAACTTTTCCATACAAATTTAAAGTAGATCAAGAATCAAAGTCAATTGACTTGTAAATTGTAAATAATACTTTGAAGAAGGAGATAAAAAGCTCAACATGGTCATTTCAAGTCATTTGGTCTTTATGTACATATTGTAGGAAGTTTATCCATTGCAATGTTGTTCTACGTTCCTTTTTCGTTTGTGTGTGTATGTGTATTACTGTATATATTTACAAGTGTGTGTAATATTTAATACCTTTTTTAAATTTAAAGAGGGCAAATTCATACCTTCCTTGTAAAAATTACCAATAATATTTGAACATGCAAGCCTCATCACATAATCGAATTCGTTATGCTGTAGGCTCTATATAGGATTAGAATTCGTTTGTCTTTTCCTTCCATTTGTATGTGACTACACTGACTACCAACTCGTTGTTTTCAAGTTTCGAATTTAAAAAACTATACTTTTTTTTTACTACATATTTGTTTGCATGCTCGTTCAAATTAAAGAGAAAAAAAATCTGTATTATGAAATACAGGCATACGCAGTTGAAAAAAAAACCCTGATTACTGATTGAAGGTCTAGTTTTAGCCTGGGAGAAGTTGAGGAGGATTCATTTTGGATTTATTAGGCAACCATATAAGATAGGAAAACTATAATATAAATGTCAATGAGCTTTTTCATTAGACTGCGCATTGTTTTCTCTCTCTCTCTCTCTATCTTGTATACCTATCTAGTACCTGTATTATTGTACTCGAAGCTATTGTTATTTTGTCAAGTGACATGCTGCGTGTATACGTAGGTATTTGTGTTTATGTGTGTAAAAATTCATTCCTTTAGTATACCGGTATTCTTTCGTTGTGTATTGTTATGATGCTGGCCATTGGTGTGCGTGTTGCGTATACGTGTGACTACCGATTCAGCCTCAATTTCGTATCAAGTAATGCATATAGGATACATAATGCATCTATTATAATGTGTCTAATTGTAATCCAACGGGGGGAAAGATTTATGAAAGAGAAGAAGATAAAACTCTTGGTATATAAATATGTACGGAAGAGTAATAGATTATTATTATTATTGTTATTATTACGATGTATTTAATTTGCGACGGGTCCCAGTAGCTGTGAGCTGTATTTGAATATGGTGCGTACATACTACTACATACATACATACGTATATATATGCATGCACACATATGGTATGGTATAGAAAATTGATATGAATATGAATGACAAGGGACTTTACACTTGCAATCTCAATTACTGAAGACCAAACACGCGGCGTGTTGTTCTATTTCCTCTCTCTTCGTACATGTGTGACCGAGGATTGCTCGTCATACCGAAGAAGATTGGATGGAGAAAGAACGCGAGAGAGAGAGAGAGAGAAAAAGAGAGATGGAGATTGAAAATTTGTTTACGCATTTCTATACACATTTACATATATATACGGATAATCTGGACGCATGTAATAAGAATATAAATATATACCTTCCACAGAGTGTAAAAGGCTGTGGGCATACGGTCTGCTTTCTGTTTTCTTTTGTACTGAGAAATTGTGATTGCCACAGTAGTCAATAGTCAGTCGTTTTCTCTCTCCTCTCTCACTTGAATGGGGAAGGGAAAAAAACGTTTATATGTATATAGATTTATAATGTTGATATAAGTGGGGGTATGTGAATTACGAATTATAACAGAACGTGGATCACAGGTGTGTGTGTTTCGGAAGCATTTTCGTGGGAAGCCAAGTTTTCCCACGATTCTAATAGACTATTTCAAAGGCGCATACCAACTAAAAAGTACGCCTTTTGAACATCTTAGACGTGTATATCATAAAATATAATGGAGTGGCTATGTACGTGCAGTGGTCGTACACACTATAAACTACAACAACAACATGATATATTGTACATATAAATCTCAACAGAGTAATAAGGAAAAAACTCTGCAGCTATATAGTAATAGCATAATAGTCATGAACCCTCAGTCAGGATCGACATGGCTCAAATGTGCTCGAGACAACCAGAAAACCATGAACAAACCAACATACTAGTACATACTTTACTGGTACATACTTTACTGGTCCATTTACCGGCAAAGAATCCCTTTAATTTCACTCACAGTCAGTTCATTGTAGGTACATTGGTTTTTCAAGTCGTTAAAAATCCATAATATATAGATTTCGTTGACATTGAATTATTTCATTAATCCTACACACTCATTCAAAATGAAGTTTGTTTGTCGAGTACAAGAGGAAAATTTCCTCTTCAAATTCTAGTAATATTCGCCAATATTAATATGACAAAATTGTTCATTATTTCTGTTCAACAAATATACATTTAAATTGGTAAAAATTTCCTTTTATATATGTGTCCAAGCTAATTAAAATAAAATAATTGAAATATACATACCTACTACCTAATTTAGATAGCCGCCTGTTTTCAGTCCGACTCTGGTAACATGTATGTATCAGCATGAAATGGGATTGTATTTGGCTAGCAAGCCAATGTTGCCTGAAGCATATGAAGTAGTTATATAGGAGTGATGCCTGGCATACTGTGAACTGCAAGTTAGGTTGGAAGTTTCATGAACGTGCGTACGGCACAAACCGAGAGAGAGAGACAAAAAAACTGTGTGTGTCTGTGTGTTGTGTAGTAGCTTTTTGGACTTGAAGGTTTGGTGTAGTATTTTCCCCCGCCCGTCGCTGCTCCCACGTCAATTGAGTAAAGACTTCTTGGAGCTTAAGCTAATCGTATCGTATCGTATCGTGTGTGAGCTATACAGTATACAGGCTGAGGGCTGTCGCTGTGCAAGTGTCTGCTTGAGATATATGTATACACGAAATATCTGTATATGTACAAATATCGTATGTACATAAGAAGAAGTAGAAGAAGCCACACTCGGCCACTTATACACTCGTACGTTAGAGGAAAAAGGCTATTAGAACTACATACTGTTGAAATTCTCCTTTTATCGCCGGGAAAACTTTGACGGTACTCATTCACAGCTTTTTCTTCCACTACCTCCACCGAATTCACTTCAGTTTCAGTTTGTCTACACAACTGACAACACGCGAGCTCAGCTCAAGCAATCATATCGCACACTCACACACATTTTAAACTTTGGAATTTTTTTTTTCCAAGTTATTTTCTTAAATAAACTCTACATGTGAGGAAGTAACAACATTTTATTTTGATTTTTATCATTTCAAGTTTCAAGTGATTTATTACAACAAGGGAAATCCAGAGGATTCACAGGAGAATTTAGTGAAATAAATATTTTTTTTTTTGCGTTTGACAATCAATCAAGAGTTCAAAAAACAAAAACAAAAAATTCACAATGGCAGCTATCGTAGCACAAGAAGAACAACCCATCTCTCGAACTTATCAATATAGAAAGGTAATATATTTCATTTCAATTCAAATTAATCACTTTTTTAAAGGTTGATGTGTTGAATATTGTAGTAGTGTTTGAGTGAGCAACAGGTGTTTTTGGGGAGAAGTAGGATTTTTGTTTTTGTGAATGATTTGACTCATTTGACTATAATTTTTGGATTTGGATTTGGATGTTTGTTTGGAATAGGTAATGAAGCCAATGTTGGAGAGGAAACGTCGAGCGCGAATCAATCGTTGTTTGGATGAATTGAAGGAATTGTTGGTGGTGGCTTTACAAGCGGAAGGGGAAAGTGTTTCTCGTCTTGAAAAGGCTGATGTATTGGAGTTGACAGTTCGTCATCTACACAAATTACGCCGAGCTCAGCAGTTGACAGAGAATGGAGCCAATGATCAATTTAAATCCGGTTTCGTTCGTTGTGCCAATGAAGTGTCCAAGTACATGAGTACACTCTCTACCACCGTGGACATTTCCGTGAGTTCTCGTCTCTTGTCACATTTGGATGGTTGCATTCGTCACATCCCTCCACCACCCAACTCACCAAACTATCCTCATTCTCATGGATCCGGTGCTCTTCTGAGTCCAGTGTCATCCTCAACAGGATTGAATATTCTGACTTCATACACTCCTCCAGCGTCACCCATCTCTTCACCTAAAAATCTCACCAATGCCGCTGCTGCCGCCGCCGCTGTTACAGCAAATGGAAATGGGGCTCACCCGAACAATATGAATGTGAACAGTCAACTCAACTTGCTCAATATGAGTCATGCCAAGCTCTTTGCATATTTGCCAGCCAACTCTTCACCCAATAGCATGGACAGTTTGAATTTGAGTCCAACACCCGCTCATCATTACTCTCATGGACATCCGACTGTCGGTTTCCATCCAAAAGCCTTGTCACTCTGCACCAACTCAAATGTTAATAACAAATCTCTTCCCTTCTACAGACCAACCACCACCTCATCTCCTATGGATGATGAACCATTCGACTTGTCAAATAATGTGTGGCGACCATGGTAATTTAAATGCCAAAAGTTTTTATGATCATTCTACACAAAGAATATCATCTCATCGTCAACGGCCAAAGAATCTAAATCGAAATCCGAAATCTTTCAAAACAAAAAAAAACGAATCTTTCATCGCATCGAGAAAATGAAATCTACATTGTCGAGAGAGAGAGAACAACTTCAAAGTGACTTATTTTTTACTGTTAAACTACAACTGTGTGGAGATTCAAATCGTGTGTATACACAACAACAGCAACAAGGAAAATCGAAATGAACAATCTCTATACACAAAGAACTCTCATGTTGATCAACGAAACTACTGATAGTAGTTTTTGTGTACTTGAATAATTAGTTTGTTGACCTATAACTAAGAGAATCAGAGGGAAAAAAGGATCCGGATCTATATATTTTTCTGGTTCAGGATGGTTTTTGGTTTTAACCCTTAAAAAGGGAAAAGTACGGTATGTCTTTCAAAATCTTTTTGTTTTAAATGTAAGTAATCTAAAGTGATTCTATATCCGAATCATCTTCAAATGGTGTAAAGTATAAGTAAGTAGCTATTGTTACATTTTTATTTCTATATAATATATATTATATTTCTGCAGTTTAAGGTTGGCAGTCTGTAGTCATTTTAGACTGTCATCATTATCATTGTCAAATTAGCTTTCATTGTAAAGTTTGCTTAAGATTTTACTTTATCAAATATATATATTTATAATGAATTATAATAAACTAGCTATAGTTATCTCAGTGCTTGTTTACTGAAGACGGGAATGCGGCAGACAATCAATAAATAGTTAATTGATACATTAGAGTAAACTGTGACTAGTAATGAAAGGATTAAATAGGAATTGATGCTCATTATATTATTACTATTACTATTACAAAATCGACAATTACATTCTATGCAATCATTGAATATGTGTGTATCATCATCGATATCAGATGAAGATACAGATTATGGATAAACCTGGTAGTAGTAATAGTAATAATGAAGTTTTCAATAATATTTACATCGTTATAGTCCATTAACTTGAAGCAATCAATTTGACTTTCTAAACTTGTACAAAACTACAATAATAATAGTTATTACTTTATTGCAAAACTATATATTATAGAGTTTAGAGTTATTACTTGTTGTATATTTAATTTGATATCAATCAGTTATGTCAGTTAGTTTAGTACGTAATCTACATTTATATATATATACACATATATATAATTATAATTAGTTTTACTGCTATGACTCAGCGACTTGAAGGAGTGAGTCGTCCACATGTACCGTATATACTGCTTCAAACTTGTTAATTATTAATTATTTAATCAGCTCCAGATAATTTTTATTAGTGGGGAAGAAGGAGGGGAGGGGAAGTGTGGGCGCCTTTCTGACTGGGTTTTTCACTTTGCTAAAGTCATAATACAAATTACAAATTATATTATGTATGATATTCATATATATCAAGAGCCGCGTTCGAACAATCAAAACTAGAATGTGTATTAATGTCTTCCAGACTAACAATAATACTTATCAGTAAGAAAACAAGAATAGCTTTTATTCCTCATATTCTTTTTCATTCTCCATTGTTAATCGTTAATAAATAGGTTTTATGTGAGTTTTGTACGTCAAAAATATCTGGGATTTTCCTAATTACAATGCGTACCGACCATACACACAACCAGTATATGTATATATTTTGTCCTTACTTTTATTATTATTATTGATTCTTTAAAGTTTAAAATCCAAATTGAAAATGTTTATGTTATTCTACTATGTACGTACATACTATATATTACGTTCCAGTGGAAATGAGAAAAATCCTTACATTCTTTTCGTGAATATTGTAACTTTTTTACTTATCTTTTATTACAAAAGTCCTTTATTTACTTGTTCCAACTAATATTAGTTTAGTTTAGTTTATATTACATGAAATGATTACCCATACTAGTTGATATTTGTTATATTTGTAAAGTATATAGTTGTAATATGTTACGATGATTAATGATATAGTCTGTGTGTAAACTTGAAAGGAAATGGTAGGAAAGTCCTCGAGAGCAATCAGCTAATTATATAATTACTTGGAAATAGTAATGGGTAACATGATTGGAGGAGTTTACAAGTAAATATACAACTATATAACTACATAATATCGCGTCAATCTATGCATTGTGATAAAATAAAATGTGTAACCTCCAAATATCGTAATACATATATAGACATTTAAAACTATAACTTGTACTTATTTAATTACTTTTGTTAAAATGATTTATATTTATATTAGTATATCAAGTTATTCAGGATCTCAAGTGAAATCGAAATATTACACATTTGTTATTGTTACATTATGTAACTTACATACCTACTGCTGCAGTTATATAATATAATTTATATAAGTTTATATATATGAATGATAATTTTTTTCTTAGAATACAACTGCTGACATTCTACATGCAAATCTGTCATATGTTGTCACAGAATCAACTTTAAATATATATATACTACATATATATATTTCATTCAATAAAGACAGCCGTTTTAAACTTTAAAATTGAATCACTCTCCTCGTACACTATATTTGTACTGTTTACAAACCCATTCATTTATTTATCGTTAATCCATATGTGTTTTTACTTTATTTGCATCCTCATACAACTATTTTTATTGCATACTGAATTCATTTTCATTCAACATTTATAGAGCATTTTGTATTTCATTCGGAATTTTTTATTTTTATGTTATTATTATAAGTTGCTATAGAGAACGGATGTAGGTCTAAAACATATTTAAATATGTACCAAAATGAACCATCACAAGGCCTCTCAAGAGTTCACCGACACTTTTTACAATTAAATTATTACATATTAACATGCTTACAACTCACAATTCATTCATAAAAAAAATGATTTAACAATCGTACTAATATGCTCAAAGACAAGAGAGAGAGAGAGAGATGTATTGAGAAAAGTATACCAAACCTCATGCACTCATGCCTCATGCCATGACTATGGCCTACTCAAAAGAATGCCAGCTGTACATAGTCTAATTATTATTAGTATCCATTATTATATTGATATGTGCTACGTAGAAAGACACACACACACACACAAACAACAGCTCGAAGCAGCACTCGGTCACATGATTCATCAGATATATGAACGAATATTATTAAGAACATTTAGAACCATAATTACCAACACAGTACTAATTTACTCGTCATTCATAAATATATATGATATATATCGACACTCGACAATGGCAATAGTAAAAGCAGAAAAAGTACAAGACAAAAAAAGCATAAACCACAGCATGAATTGGAATTGAAGTGGCTTGTTTTAATTTCAACAAAATAATAATAATAGTACCAATACAATTAAAAAGACAAAACAAATCGACAAGTGCATATTATTATTGTTATTATCATGAATGAGTTGTCTTCTTCATACGTCCATATATCTACATATACGAGAGTTCACAAATCCTGATGATACTGACTGACTATTGTGTGTTTACGATGTTATGAAAAATTAGATGAGATAATAAAAAGGGCACATAAATAAATATAGAATATATGGTATATGGACATATGGAGCCATATGCTCTCTGACCGTCTGTCTGTGTGCACTGTGTAATCTAAAGATTAGGCCATGCTCATACTACAGATACATACTACATAAGAACATCAACACTTGGTAATATAAAGCACGTGCTCCTGCCTTTTTATAATAGCTCATAAGACTTTTATTCTTATCAAGTTTTTGGGGCTTGGTTTTTGTTTGAGGTTTCATTCTCATTGCATTGTATATGTATATGTATATATGTTTTCGTTTCGTTCACTCGTCCTCCTTCTTGTGCTCATGTGTTGTTGTGTAATCAACGATAAAAACAAACCAAATTGTACAATACAATGGAAAGCTTAGAACTGTGGGGAAAATAAACGTATACTATGCATATACAGATAGAAGAATCCGTGAGTGCTCAGAACATATATTCTGTAGAAGAACGTTTTGTTTCATATTATTAAATGATACGATAAGAATGTCTCTAATTTCATCACTCCATTCCATTCTCCGAGTTCCGAGAAAGAGAAAGACACCAAGAGAGAGAGAGAGCGAGCGAGAGAGCGAGAGAAATAAAGATAATTTCATGACTATTATTATTATACGCTGGAACGCCCATCCATTCTCATCACTAACTCTAACTTGCACGTATGTAGTATGTACATACAACTAGTACATGTACACACTTTCCTACACATCCAAATACACTATTGCGGCAAATGACAATGAGTTTCCCAATTGGCACTCTCCGTGACTGTAACTGTGACACTGCTCGCTCTCCGATTTATTTACTACACATGATGCCGGGAAATGCTCTGTTCTTCATGGCCAAGAAGACCCAGACAGAATTGAATAAGATTATAAGACAACCGAATAACCAACTTTTGAATTAAATACACTTCAATGTGTCTACTATAAGTCTGCATTTTTGTTTTTATTTGAGACGTTACAAAAAGAAAATGCGCACACTATTGTTACATATTTACTAGACGCTAATTGTAAAGGATTAAATAAAATGCCATTTCCCATTTCCCGTTTTACATTTCACCATTACGTTTTTTTTTTTAGATGTGAAAACTTGGAGGCAGACAGTTGCAATTGTCGCGTTTTCCAGGCCATTGTCATCATTCCTCCATCTATTTCTATTCTTTTCCCTTCATTTACTTGTGTAGTTGTTGTACCTAGATTTGTAGAATTCCGTCTTGAGTATTGAGAATGTGATAACAATTTGAATGACTACTAAAAAAAACGAGCTAGTAGTGCTCAGATATATACATTCCGAAATAACGTGTACAGTACACGCAATAAAATAAAATATATTGCTTACATTTTTGGCTTAGAGACTTGACGCTTGTAATGATACCAAATCCACAATTTACATAGTACATTTATATTATGGGACAAAGGAAGGAGAGAGTAAGAAGAAGAACAAGAAGAAGATTAAGAAAAGACAGAAATGACATCTCAGCTAGAGCCCGTCAGAGAGAAAGAAAGAAATAGTGAGAGAAAGGGAGAGAGAGAGCGAGAGAGAGAAATCTAGATAAGTGTTTGGTCTCTGGTCTCACGCTTACTGTGTGACGGTGACGAAGAGCTTGTCACTCGACAGGCAGGCAGGCAGGCAGCAGGCATGCCGTTCCATTTTTCGGTTATTTTTCATTTCCTACATGCCCACACATCACACACACACACACACTTCCATATACATAAGAAATAAGAAGTCCCGTGAAATTCTTTTTTTAATTCTATAGAAACAAGAAACGTGGAGCAAGTGTGTATGTGTTTTTAACCTGGAATCCCTATCGTTAATCTGTATTTGTCGTCATAATTCCCATAGGACATGTAAACTAATGGACAATATTGATGGACACACCAGAGAACAAGAAGAATTGAATGAGAGAGAAAAGGAGAAGAAGATGAAAAGAAAGAGAATGTAGAAGGAGAGGGAAAAGTCAAAGAAGAAATGTGAAAAGAAGGAATGGACGAGAGTGTGGGAAAATGCAGAAGCAGAGAGAGAGAGAGAGAGAGAGAGAGAGAGAGGAGGGGGAGGCGGGTAGTTGTGAGATAAATACATATTTACCAGGAAGACAAATCGTAAGTTGGAAGGCGTCTTGTCTTGTGTCTGGCTCAAGGTTTTGAGACAAGTGAATCACACACTTTGTGTGTGTGTGTGTGTGTACACATACACACATACAGTTGACGAGGATGCCTCTATCTCTCTCTCTCTACCTCTGCCTCATCTCATCTCTCAAGTCTCTTTTCCTCCTCCTTGAGTCATCCCATACCACAACACACACACTCACCCTCTGCATACTTACAAAATGTACTTTGAACATTCAACATTTCAATGACAATAGCATTAGCAGCAATGAAATCACACATTGTAATTGTAAATACAAATAGTTGTACATGTACATATATATACATATGTACGAAAAATACGAAATATGAGTTCCCTTTGGACACACACACACACATGCAGACAGTATTGTAATCTACTTTTGTGTGTGTGGGATTTGAGCTGTATCTGTATGAGGACTAAAAGTAAAAGAAATCCTTCATGTATACAGATATGTACCTCTCCTAAAGAAAAAGTCGGCACAGTAGTAATAGTAATGGGTATGAGGAGTTGGTTAGGTAGTTCAAAGGTAAGGTAGTAAGTCGTAGGAGTAGCCAAAACAAGTGCCCGCTTCATACACACACACACACTTAGGTGATGGCTGATGGTTGATGGTTTTTAGGTACCCAGTTGAGTTGAATTACACACGAGATACATACTCGTAATAATATAATTTGATGGCTGTATAAAATGTGTATAGAGTATACAAAATATCTACATATAGGTATTTGTGTGTGTTGTGTGAGCTGTGTGCTGTCTCGGTAAACAGAAACGGATTTTTCAAGTATGTATATACAGATAGAAAAAGTGTGCATGTGTACACATATAATATAATAGTTAATGGTCAATAAGAGAATGAGAATTGTATTGGGTATCTGTACGAGTTTATGCATGGTGTAGTCATATAGTGTTAGGCATATTATATGTATAGTTTAGTTAAGATATATGTAGTGAGAGTATGACTTGTAGTTAGTTGTACGTGAGTTTCTTGATTTCTTTGTCAGAGCGTTCTTGGCTCACTTCTTGCTTACGGCCTACGGCATGAAGCAAGAATGAATGCATGTGAAAATGGTCTTTCGTTCTTTCCCACGGTCTCATGTTAAACACAGGAGTTCCTTCAGAGAGAGAGAGAGAGGCTTGAGCGAGTTCAGAAGACGATAGACGATACTTTACACGTACATATACGCTATACTATACCAAACAACCAATGTATGATTATATATATACAGATATTACGTGTTATGTACAACTGCAACCACCAATATCAATACCGATATCCTCATCTTTATTATCTGTACATATTTACTTCTCTGCCTTCTCTCTCTCTCTCTCTCTCTCGCCTACTACCGAAGAAGACTCAACTCGAGAAAAAAAACAACAATCCCCACACACGAATACATACCAACAAATCTATACGTACATATGTATACCATACAAAACTATCCATCCAGTAGAGTGTAGAGATATCCTATGATAGTTTTGTTACATGTACTTGTCCATTTACTACTACTTAAGTAGTTGATGTTAACTCTCCTTCTGATTCTCTCGCTGCTGCTCTCACTCGCTTGCTCTCATACGTTCTTTTCCCTTCACATGCTCCTTCATCATCTTTTTGTACTGTGTACAAGGAGCAGACAGTCGTTCGAGTGCCCATATGTACATACATACCAACACTCTTTTTTTCCTCCTCCCTTTTCTTTTCCTTTTTCTTTTTCTTTTTACACGATACGACAGGAACGATGCGGCTCTTTACTCTTTGCTTTCTATTCCCATATCTATCTGTATAGTCGTAAGTCATAACTCTGTACTCGTCTTCTCCTTTAGACTTCCCAGTCCTCTTGTTTTTCGTCTTTGTATCAAACCAAATGAAGAGCTGAACCCACAAAGTGTGTGTGTGTGTGTCTCTGTGTGTGCGTGCTATTCTCATAACACATCAGTCACAAATTAAAATGATATATGAAGCTCGTGTCGAGTTTTCTCTCTCTCTCTCTCTCTGTCTTTCTATTTTTCTATATTTCCATTCCCATTCTTCAGTCCGATTATTATTAGTCATATTTTTATTATCAGTAGAGAAATCCCTTTCCAATTCAGCTTCTGTTTTTGTTTTTGTTTTTAGTAATTTTAGTAAGTACATAGTAATCATTGTAGGTAATCAAACATGAATGGAGCTTGCTGTTTACTGGAAATTAATGGAAATTGGGAATCCCAAATGTACGATATGCGACGAAATGGATTGCATGCAATTGAAATTGAAGGTTAATTTATGATGGGGAGGCAAAAGACAAGAGACAAGAGAGTATATCTATGGAATGAAAAGAAGTAAACTGACGATGAGGATGAGAAAATGATGAGAGAACAAGTAATAAATAAAACAAGAGTATAGGAGAAAGGACAAAGGACATTGCACACGTTGGAAATGGATACGTTTTGAGGACGATACCTGTGTATAAATATATGTATTGTACATACATGACACATGTGTACTCGTGCACTAGTCTAGTATGTATGTACATTGAGTGGATGAGCCGATGAGGTGGACAGTGGGTAGTAGCCACTTGACTAGTTTTGTCGTTATCATTAGTATAAGTGCAGTTGAGATGGTCTCTGTCTTTGGTCTCAGCCAAGTCAACTCTCTGCCTTTGTATTTGTATTTTCTAGTAAGTCAAACACCACCACCACCAAAATGTCAAAGTCAAAGTATACTTCTTCACCTTTATATTTTATATCCTTTCTTTGTGCTCCTGTATACACTATTCATGATCATGACGTACTATATACTATGTAGATGACGATATCATGTTGAACCATCATCATTTGAACCAGAGCAGGTCGGTTTTATATCATCGTTACAGCCATCATCATACTCGTATACAAATTCCTTGTCTCTTTCCTCATTCTCCTTCTCATTGTCGCTCTCTCGCTCTCTTCTCAACTCTCAACCAACCATCACGTTTTGAGTCATTCATCTGATTTATCCATGCTTGTAGAGTACGTTTATATGCACCATATTACACTTTGACTTTTTCTCATGTGTATAAACTGTACTAAATTGCAAGCAATCTCAGACTCAGATTTTTTCTACTCAGACTCAGAATCTTACTAAACAACTGTCCATTTTTATGCTCCAAAGCTCAAGGAGTTTTTCCTTTATGCGTTTTTTCTAGTTGAGTTTGAGTTTCCAATAAGCAATAACCAATAAGCCAATAAGAATAAAGAATAACCAATAGAGCTATCAATTTCCATACAAAAAAGAGAGAGAACAAAGCAAAGTGTCCAAAGTATACATATAATAAAAGACGAACCAGTGTGTCGTCGTGTCGTCAATCGTCAACAATGTTCACTGTCCAATAAAATATGACCGTGTACAATACTAATAATTGTACTGACGATGAGTATTTACAATTCAGTGACAGAATAATGTGTTACCTGTGTATGTAAAACTAAAATGTAAATGTAACTAACTATATGAGTGTTTTTGGTCGCACTGTCATTGAAATATAATGAAGACGCCCAAGACTCAACACTAGTCAAAGGTTGACTGTGGACAGAGGACCGTCTCAATGTATATAAATAAATTACCTCTTGTACCAGGAATCCACAATAGGTACTTATGTATATGTATGTGAAATTTAAGGGGGAAGGACAACAAGAAGTTAAAGTGAAAATGACCTGATGACTTTCTTACAAAGAACCGAATAATAACTAATACATTTAAATCCTGTAAGGTGAAGTCTGAAGTACATATGTCCAATTTAAGTCTATACTATAGACTCTATAGTATCCAAAACCCAACTACTTTTAAATGTCTCAAGTCCTTTCGACATGTGAGTCTTGTGACGATGACGTTTTTAGCTTTGGGAAGAATGTTCATTAGAATTTCGGTTGCACAGATATAGCTTGATGTAAAAGACATCTACCATAAATAAGTACATGTAAAGTTTTTCATTAAAATTTTGTGTGAATTATGTAAAGGTGTCGGGGCATCAAGTTGAAACTTGAGAGTATTTTATGGGAATGGGAGCTGAACATGAGAGATTTGAAAGGAGGATAAAATGGTAAATAGTAAAAGTATATATACCTATAATCTATAATGTAGTCTCTGCTCGCGCACGTGAGGATCTATAGATAGCTCTCTATAGTATTTCACAGCTGTAGCTGTAACTGTAATGTAATAACATTCAAAAAGAATTTCCATTTCCAAAGGGGAGAATTTACATTAAGATTGAGATTCACAATCTACCGTAAAAAAAACATAACAACAACAACAACATGAAATAATTTAAGAACGAGGAGTAAAAGAAGCCAACTTTAACAGTGTACTTTAAATCTACACACACACACACACACAGCCAAGGTTGGAATTGGACTCTGAAATATTTGAAATCTGAAATATACCTTACATTTTACATACTTACATGTAGGGTAAATGTACTAGTAAATGGACACGGGTCCACTACTTAACAGTTAAAGTCCCTACGACTAAATATAGACTGTACACGTGACATTCGAACGTATACTGTTTCATTTATTGGAGAAAGGTCCTGCAAAAAAACATTGAAAGACTTTATAATAATAATTATAATCGCCTTCCCCATTCTCTCTCGGGGTTCATTTCCATGCACGTACCAACTACTTTGTTTTGTGTATAAATATAAAAATAAATTAAGGTGATGCTCCAGCACACACACACACACACCTTTGGCCCAATCTACCGGTATACGGAATATACAGAATAAAGATAAAGGCTAATGGTCTAATCGACTGTGTAGTGTAGTGTGTGTAGAGTCTTCAGTCTCACAGCTATAGATAAATGATGTAAAATAACCATAACAATGAGGGCTGAGGAATATTTAAGTGATGGTGATGGTAATGGGAGAAGGAAAAGGAACAAGGAGCAGGTAACTTAAGCAATGTACAATGTACATACTGTGTGTACATATGCGAAGTTGTAGTTGTAGGGATCTCGGGAAAGGGTTGTTTCTCTCTTGTTGCTCTTCTTTGCCTCCTTCTTTTTCTCCTTCTTCAAACTCCAAAGGAATGAATGGGCTGAATGATAATGGACTTGAGACTGACTCAGAAACGAGAACTGGGAATGAACGAACTGACTTTTTCATTTTGGCTCGCGCGACCCTCGGCAACTTCAAGATCAATTCCAAGGAATCTGGAGGAGGACGACGACGAGGAGGATGAGAACGAGGCTCATTCAATTCATAAATCTTCTTTTCCTCTTCTCCCTTCCTCTCTTCTTTTTCTCCCTTCACTCGACTCCCATCCACTTGACTCTCTTTTCCCAGCTCTCTCTCTCTCTCTCTCTCTCTCTCTCTCTCCCTACCCTTTACAGACTTTACACACTACACACGTACAGGTACATGGTAGCAATAATAATAATAGTACCAACTTTTAACCATTATCTCCGTATATGCTTCCACATACGTTATATATATGAATATATGTATGTACATAATCCCAATCTTGAATCTCACATCTCGATCATATCATAATATCATCCCATACAATCGAGAGAATGAAAAAAAACAAGGCGTAAACCCACAACCAACAACCAACAAACCAACTTTGAGCTTATGGGAAACTACAAACTACAAACACACGTAATTTCATACGATATTACACAGATGTATCGTATATGAAAATATAATGAATACGTAATGAGTACATTAGAGAATTACCAAATGTACAAATCTCATCTCTATATTTCCTATAAGGACGGTGAGTCGTCCGAGTATCTCAAATGCAACCTCAACCCTCAACTGTACGATACATTGATATATATATCTGAAGAAGAAAAGTAAGATTTTCATTGTAATTTATTAGAATGAGAAGATTGAGATTGAGTGGGAACTGGGAACTTGTGAGATTGCTGCACGAGTCCAGAAGTCCTCCGTGTGTAGACACACAGTAGAAAAACAAGAACAAGTTGCCTACACTAGTATGAAGTATGTAGTGCATACTATGTACTATGTACATTGTACATATATAAGCCCATAAGCGTGAGCGTAACGTGCAAGTATACTAGTACAGCTACAGAAAATATCCGAATACAGATAGAGAGATCGAGATATTGAATGGGCAGAGTGGCAGAGTTTAGAAAGAATCAGAGCAAATCTGGTACTGGTATGTAACATTTTGTATATATGTATATTTGTGTGATGCACTCGGCATTTGGAATTGGAATATCCCTCACCTGTTGCTCGCTCACTCTTACATGCACTCAATGTGTTTGAGTTTGAGTCAAGTGTATTAAGGACTATAGTTGAGTCAAGTGGCATGCGCTCAAAGGGAAGCTTATCGTTAGCTGGAAAGTCTAGCTGACTGAAGGGGAAATATCAGGATAGGAATGGATAAATGCGGGCTGTGGACGAGGATCGTCCAAAACTAATTCAAATTCTACGGAGAGAGAGATATGAAGATTCGTAAGAGATAAGGCACAAGTTCTGTGTGCTGTGAACTGCTGTGACTGTAAACCACGCTCTCTTTCTCTCGCTCTCGGTTTACAGATATAAGATATGTGTAATGTGTAAGTAAATATCAGTAGGTAGATATGAGGATTTCCCCATGCGTTGATTTTAGAATCAAGATCTGAATTTAGAAATGAGATTATACTGATAGATTAGTTTGACCGTTTGAAGCGATTTTCCATCCGTCATAGTCTGTAATAATGAATGAGAATGTTTTTCTTTGGTCTTCCACCACCATCCACCAAATACGAACATTGTCGTCTGAATGCTCTAATTGTAAAAGATCCAATATCTACCAATACGTAGATATTGGTAAATAAATTGTTTGTTTTTTATCTCATGGGCTGGGCCCTTTTAATTGAGATGTGGAATCTTGTACGAAAATGTGGAATTCCATTTATAATACACTATCGGGTAATGTCACAATCCAAAACAGCTCTTGGTTATGGACATTTCACATTTGGGAAAAATGCAAATCGAATTCTGGTGGAACTGGAAATAACTCTTTGTATCTACATATCTATAGATTGAAAAGTTCTGGATTCTGGGTTCTGGACTTTGAGGCTTGGAGACTTGGAGACTTTGACCATGTTTATCCGTGATATTTCAAATGGAGGATTGTTGAATAGTTGAATTCAAAGGTTGATCCTTCTCATCTTGCTATTTTCCAGTATATACATACATAAATTATTGATGGTTTCCGATATGTATGTAATGAATGTAGCTGGCTGGATTTTTGATTTGCGTGGTAATTAGATGGAATTATTATGGCTGCTATTAAATTCCAAGTCTATATAGTTATTAGAACGTGTTATAGGTACAGTCCGTATATTTTTTAAATGTACGGATGAGATATACGGGTGGTCTTTCATTAATGGCAGTCAGCAGTCAGTTACTTGACTCGTTACTACCGAAAAACAAAATGACTTGGACTTGGGAGCTCCAGCTCACAAGCACAAGCACTTTCATCCTTTTTTTTATTCTCTCTCTCATCCATTCCAACCTTTATACCATTTACACATATTAAGTATGCTGATTTTTTTTTGTGCTCCTGGTTTTTCTCATCTCTCTCTCTCTCTCTCTCCCTCTCCCTACTTTTCCTTCTGCCATTAAATACCAATACCAACGAGTGATACGCCAAACACCAAACTCTCAAACTCACAGTCAACTTTAAACTCTTGTCTATAAATCCTCTGCTACTCCTTTTTTTATTCATCATGTTCGTCATTTACCATTCACTGTCGATTGTTGAATGTGGATTCCCCTGTCAATTCAATTGCCGTGTGTAATCATGCAAATTTTTAATGGCTTCACTCTCACATTGCAAATGCAAAAAGCAAGCTCCAACCACCTTTTCCCTTTCCTTACCGCGTAATATATCATTTCTCCAGTGTCATCATCATTAACTTTTTTTTTTTTCATTTCTTTTGAATGTAATTTCCAATGTGTTTGTGCTACCGGTCATTTGATTACCGATTGCCAATTAACTTGGCTTCTCTCTCTCTCACTTGCCTAAACATGAAGTTAAGTATACTCAACAGCTCAATATTTCTATAGGGTAGATTTAATTTGCTACCGACTACCAACCTTTTTCACCTTTAATCTCAATACATATACCTTTTATACTCGTTCCCAACAAGCAATTTTACTCTCGTCTAGCTTCATTATCCTTTTTGATATTTTACTAACCGTTTTCATTTGATTTTTTAATTTCCAACCTCTCGATTGAAATCACACACGATTAAATCATTCCTCAAAAAATTCCAATCTGAATAAATTACAAATCTTATGCTCAAAAATAGAAAAGAAGGTGGCTGTTCAAGAACAATTATCAAAAATCCTTGGTTTCTTTTGTGTATTTAATCCGCTTTTTTTTTGTGTACAATCTGTATAATTCTATATATGAATTCGATTCAAGAGCAAAAACTGTTGGGATTTCAGAGATTTGTCTTCAGTTGTATTCCGATTAGTTGAGAGTATTAAGCAGTGTGATAAACGAGCACACGTAATATATGTACATATATGTATTTTTTTATCTTCAACTTCATTCCTCTAATTCTGAAACTGATTTCTGAGCAAAGGGGTCAAAGCGGATCTTCTTCTACTGTTTTTTTTTCTCTCTTGTGATGACTGACAATGAAGATAGAAAAACCTTATGTAAAAGTATAATAATACACACACCGAGATAAAAAAAAAAGGATAAGTCGTGCTCGTGCGAGCCCCTGAAATCAGAACTTGTTCGTATTATAAATTATAATAGATTATAATTCATATGTTTAAGTAGTTTCTACTGTAACATGTATATAGTTTGCACGATGTATCTTCAATCTTCGAACAACTACATGTACGTTTTTCATTCTATAGTTCTCTAGGTTGGGTTTCCTCTGAGTCCTTTCATCTCTTTTTCACTTGTCGTTCATACTGAGTTTTTGAGTCTCTGAATTTTCTGACTACTAACAGTGACAGCAATACATTCATGCTCATATGTGTATGTGTATATGTATTTAGTTGAGGCAAATAGGATTACACATACACACACACAACTGAGATTACCAGGGAAGCAAAACGGGAGGAGAAGACGAGGAAAGAAAAAAGTCTACAAATTATTTATAATCATTATTTCCATAATTTATCCAACTCGACCCACAAAAGACGGGGAAAAGAACTGGCATGTACTGTTCAGCTTTTGAGTTTAGTGACTTTATTACGACATGAGTATGGAAATTCATGCGTGAAGACTCAAGTTCTCCAAAGTCCAAGTGTAAATCCTGGAGTTTTTTTCAAAGATGAGCCTCAAAAAATCTCCAGTCGGAGCCTGGAGCTTTGTGTATCTAAATCAGTACAAAATATACTATATATATACATACAGTTTTTTTCTTCTTCTTCTGAATTTGAACTTGAACATTTCAAGCACACGCAGCAGCTCAGTCACTCCAAGAAAAAACTTGAACTTGTTCATCTGAATTAGTTTGGACTTGGAGAAGAGAGAGAACTTGGGGAGATGAGAAGAAGAAAAAATGAAGGTGAAATTCAAATAATTTAATCTTGTATACCTACAATATGCAATCCATGTAAAAAAAACGATATATATATATATATACAAACACAAATGAAATGTATACATCTGTACATTGGAATGAGAGGAACGGCGTGTCCACAGGCTTATTTACTTGGCATTAGAATCCAAATGAGAATCAGAGAATAAAAGAAGAAGAAAAAAAAGAGTTGAGAAAGTTTCAACTCGGAGCTCAGTTTATCTTTTTTTTCTTTTTCTCCTCGTGTGTGTAATTCAGTGAAATCCCATCACACACACACAGACTTGTGCAATGTACATACGCGGAATGATAATTATAATCATGAACTTGAGATTAGAAATGACTCCCAGAGCCACAGGATTCAGATTCAGAATAAATAATAAAAAAAAAAATAGCCTGGACCAGCGTAACCAGAGCTAGAATTAAACTGCCGAATGAACCAAATAGTAAAAGAAAATGAGTGCATATATGTACTACAAACACGAGGAAGAACAAGAACCAGAACAAAATATATCAACAGCACTCGTTAGGAAATAGAATACAGGCATCTATATTTATATTTCGGAGAGGGCTATAACATTTGAAGTTGTGGATAAGAAAACCCGCCGCATACCAGTATCTACAAGTCGAGATATTTGAGTTTAAATGTCGAGCACAATTTAACAGCGTAAGCTCCGTTTGAATGAAACGGTTTCATTGAATTTCAGAGATTTCCTTGAACTCTGCTTTCATTGTACAATTTTGAGTGAGTCCCCTAGCGGCGATTTCATAAACGTTGGTTTCCACTCCTCGGAAAATCTCTTTAATTAAAACTTAATTAAAATTAAATATTTGCAATTTTTTTACAAATTTCTTACTTTTCCTATAAAATAGCCCATGTTTTTCTGCATATTAATATGCAAAAAAGTGAAAAATGGTATGCGGCAGGTTTTCTTATCCACAACTTCATTTAATATAGAAATATAAATGGAAATCACAGTTTGAGTATGAGTACCTATGTACAGTACAATATGTACATTGAGCATGGGAAATCATACAGTTTACACTTTACAGTGAAAGAAGCCTCGGTGAAGTAAGAAAGAGAGAAAAAGATAATAATATTATGATTATGCGTTGCGTGAGCGTGCTGCCAGATTATAGATTGGTTTTGGTTGGGCTTGTTTGTTCCTCGCTTCAGCTTCAAATAAAAAAAACCAAATCCAAAACTGGCTACTGGAAGTCAAACACACATCACACGCTACAGAACATGGAGAGACACCAGAAAATTCCAAATATGAAATACAGTGAGCAAGAAATACAATGAGAGTAAAAGAAACAGAAACAGAAACAGAAGCTGGAGAGTTTTGTACACAGGGGCAATTCAACAATGGACATCAACATATATATAACAATCCCCATCTTCTCTCCTTTTCAATCCAAATCCACGGACACAGACAGAGATATGTAAAATACATAAAATATTGTAATGGCATCAAACATAGGTAGGTATTAGGTATACATCACTCGACTTCATGATTTCTTGACGAGTCTATAATAATTTCATTTCTCTCTCTCTCTCTCTCTCTCTGTATTTCTTTTAGCCCCAGTCGTTTTGTTTCGTGATCTCTCTCTCTGCGTATTTGAGAAACCAATTTGATTTCCATGAAACACGCCATAGCTTTTATTTTTCCGCTGTATAGTCCTTCATTTTCATGTTTTATATATCTCGTCCCTGTTTTTATAGCCTAAATAAGTTTTCAATTCTTCAGATACAGATACAATACACATTCAACTAGGTATACTATTTTCATTAAAATTAAAATCAGCTCACACCATTTTTGTAATGTACATTTATCTTTGCTCTAATTTCTGAATTTGAATAGGCCAATTCCGAATTAGGAATTTCTCTTGCAAAAATACTGAGGGAATTTTTCGTATTGTTATTGTAATTTGCAATGGGAAAATTAAAATGAATGATTGTAGATGCAAGGAGGATGAATTGTTCTGATAAAATGAGGGGTGAGAAAAAGATTTTGTGATTACAAGCCAGAGATGAAGATTTGAGATTAAAAGGTATATCGGTTTAGCTCAAAGGCGGTCTCTTTCACACACACAGTAAGAAGTTGACAAGGACAGTGACAATCATAATGGAAATTGACCATGGCAATGATAATGACAATGACGGGTGAGTGGTTCACTGTAAAAGTCTACACACACGCGATTTAAAAAACAGACCAATAGCCAATTCACTATTCTGTACTCACGTGTGTTTTTTCTATGATGATGATGATGAAAAAAGTACAACCCATTTATTAAATAGCTGATTGTATTCGTGTGTGTGTGTGTCTGTGTGGATGGAAAAGTCTGTGCAAGACAAAAGATCAAGTTAAGAAGATGAACAAGTCGTCTAATTATGATGATATGATGCAATGAGATGTAAACAAGGTATAGAGGTTAGACGCAAAGTGTAACAACCGGTCAAACCGTACAAAATTTGGTCATCTCATCTCCATCTCCAATCTCTCTCTCTCTCTCTCTCTCTCTTGTGTATAGAGGTGTCAAATGAAGCCGCGCGTCTCGCTCATCCTCCTCATCGCCAAAGTCAAAGTCAAACGGCAATCGGCAAAAACGAAACATTTTACAATTATTATGTAGGTTTTACATTTGCTATTCACTGACCATTGCATTGCATTAGACGCATAGAATTGGGAAAAAACAAGGAGAAAAAACTCTTCATTTTTCATTTCTTAGTGTGTGTGAGAGTGTCGGTGTTGTAATGTGAGAGGAGTCGACAGATAGTCGTCCGTGGTGGGTTGTCAGAATCCAGATATCAATATCGGTTCGTCTTCGTCTTGTGTCTTGTACGGACTGAGCTTGTGAGTTTTGTATATATAATACAGATATTTGCATCTCATGTAATATTCAAATAGACATTACAAGCGGAGAAAAGTCCATTACACATTGGCATTTTGGATAATCGACCTCATTTTTTCTCACCTCTGTAATTACGTGGCGGCTTCCGAATCTCGTTTTTGTTTATGTTTTGTTTTGTTTTTCACCGTAGATTCTTTTTATTCTTTTTTCTTTTGAAAGTATTTGAATGGTCAAAATTGTGTTCACGTCCTACATTGACTTTTTGAATAATTCATTTGATATTATGACAGAAAAAAACGTAGTTTTGCATCAATAAATAATAATGAAAGGAAATCTTTGTATAGTTGTTGTTGCTGATGTAGATTGTATAGAATATCTAGAATATATGCAATACAATGATCGCGTATCGCGTAATGCTTCAATTTTTGAAGACATTTACAAGGTAAAAAAAATGATAATAATGATTTCAAGTAATTTCATTCATTCATTTTGTTTTCCAGATGTTGAAATACTTGAGAAATGTGAGCGTGTGTGCAAGTTAAGGGCTGTTTCCTACATTTGTATATTTATATTTTAATCTTTGACTGTGTCATTTTCGTATACTTGTAAGTGGTACTTTCGTTTTGTGCCTTCAAGTCATTCTTGGCGGCTTCTTGAGGATCTTGAGGATTGACAGTGATGACTCCAAAGTTGTCAGCGTTCTTGTCACTTTTGTCTTTGACCCAAGTCACTCCAAATTACCACTTGTGCTCCGCCTTTCTTCTTTTTTCCATCCCCTTTGGTCTCTGTCAGCGGTTTTCCTCCTTGGCTTTCTGATTTTACTCTCACATATTCAAAATGATTGTGACTGGACATGGCTCACCGCCTTTCCATTATGTGACAAGTGACAATGTGTACTAGTATATGCCTTCAGGATTTTTTTTTTGGTTTCATCAAGTGTGACACATTTTCTTAGCCTAAATGAACACTTGGAAACTCTTGTGGACTCTTTATTTAAATTCTCAATTCAATTTCAATATTCTAAATCCTTTATTGAATTCAAAATTGAAACCACAGGCATGTCAGCTTTGAGCCAAGAATAATCATGGAATATGAAATTATCATTGTCAATGTAGGTACACAATATGAATTTGAAGCACACTTCCCATGCTGTTTTCTATGGAAATTACAAACACGTCCACATTTAATATTTCTATCGACACATTTACAAAAATAACTCAAAGTTTAATTTAACTCGGCTCCCGTCTTTTCCTTTTCAAGTAGATTCTCCACTTAAAAAACTACAAGTTTCCTCTTATCATGTTTTCATACAAACAAAACTCTGAAGAGGACAAGGTAAAAATCTTATAAATATACAAGATGCTCCATGGAGTTGAGTCCATCCAGAGATTTACAAGATAAAAATGATCATTTGTATTTTTATCATTGCCATTCCGTACCGTTAAGAAAAACTTTTTACTATTTAAATATTAAAGATCCCAACAGTTATTTTTACTATCTCTCTCGGCGAGCTTTTAGATTCATAATGGAGAACTGTGTTGCATGTACTAAAGGTATTTTTGTCATACAAAAGTACAGAAGCTCTCACAGAGTCACACACAGGTCGCATCGGGTGCTGTACAAAAAGGTTTTGAAAACACACAGAAAGTACAGGGGAAAGGTCTACAGGTCTACATATGTAGTTGAAGTTGAAAGGACATGAGGCGACAAGATGGACTGGTGATGATGGTCAATATAGACACTGCTTTTATTTGTCCGAAGCAGCGGCTACCAAAACCAAAACTCCAAAGGTATACTCACAATGACTCACATCAAGTCAAATTGATTATCTTGATCCTCATCTCGCTTTGCTTGGCTTTTCGTTACTTTTCTTTGGGGTTTAATTGTTGAGGAATTTAGTTGTTGAGTTGGCTTGGCTTGGCATTGGCATGTGCGATCGTACGATGTCCGTCTTTTTTTTTTTTTCGCTTTTCTCTCTCTAATACTTTACGGCTATTGTCTTTCCACCACCACCACTGACCATGTCGTTTCCTTATCTTTCTCTCATCCCTTTTAGCTTTTACATTTTACGCTTTACCTTTATATCTGTAGTATAGTTGATATTGTATAGGCTTTTAGCCTTTGGACATACGAAATGTGGATTAGAATTGGTTTTTGGTTTTAGTTGAGGATTTGTGTGGATTGTGGATTCCGACTCCAACAGTGGTGGACTACATTCTCTGTCTCTCTCGTCTCATTCCATTATCGTTTTTGTCTATAACCCCAAAAACCTTTCAGTATTTTCCTATTGTAAATTGTAAAATCCAATGGACACAGAGTTTATTGACAGCTCGAGCTGTATCTTCATTTGTCAATTGTCGTCAATCGTCAACTTGAAATTTTCAAACCATAGTACCGAAATTCATAATCATAATATGTATGTACATATAAACTCTTTCTGGAAATACATAATTGGAAATGTGTCTTTGACTATAGATGTAAATCAATTTACACACGAGTGGCCAACACATCCATAATAAATACTAAATACATAATAATGTAATGAAATTTCTCACCAAATCCCATGAAAATATGAATAATATTGACAAAGACTGTGCAATCTCTGTTGATTTTGTATTAAGTGTTCTAGTACATACGTCGTATTCGTAATATTTGTACATGTACAGAATAATGTACATTCTCTGTAAGCCCTAACTAAAGTATAAAAGATAACTTGAAATTTTGCTTCCTTTGAGAATTGAGATATCATTTCCTCATATGTAACATAATACACATGCAGACAATCACTAGCAGACACATTGCACAGTAAAAACACAAGATAAATGATAAATACTGCACACGGTACACACACACACACACGGTATAACACATATAAATAAATACCTTGGAATAGGGAATAGAAAATGAGAGAAAAATGAGAGAAAAATGAGAGAGAAAACCCAACATTGATGGTGATGGACCGAGTGTACATGAAATATGTATTCTGGAACTGCTTCCAATCGGTTTGTCTCAGTTTCAACTCGGAATTTCTTGTTAACTCTGTATATATGTATGTCCGTAAAACATAATTGCTTTTTGATTACTAATGAATTTTTATACTTGTGAATTAGGGTTTTTTTTGTTAAAGATAATCAACATTCAACTTTGTAAAAACCATTATTAAGTATACAGACAAAAAATATCTATAGATACGCACACTCATCCTCATTTTCTCCTTTCATATAAACACTAAAGCCAAATCCAAAGCGCATTTTAATTTGTATACCTATTTGTACTGTACAAAAAGTTATACTACCTTTACTTAACCTTTATTTAAACTCTTACCTATTCACAAAGATAAAAAAATCCTCATGTATAGAATGTTGTGTAAGTATGTAGAAATTCTACAGTAGAATGTAGTAGATTGAAATACGTATGGAGGAAGGTGTCCGTTCAGTTTAGTGTGTTTTATTTATTTATAATGTATGTGGGATGACAATCTGTACGGTGATTCTAGTTTGTCTGTGTATGTTTGTAGTTTGTATACGTACTGAAGAGATATGGCAAGTCGAGTACTCGAGAGAGAGTTAACTTTATTATTATTATCATCATGTGTATACTTGTTACAGTACAATATCAAGGAATTGATGACAAGGAAAAGCAGGGAGAGAGAAAAATAGAGGGGAAGAGGGAATTAAGTGGAGACTTTCGTGACGATGGTAAATTTAAATCCATACAGATATTTTTTTCATGATTACTTTTCCTGCACGTGCACGTCTGATTTTCTCAATCTCAATCCATATGTACAGTTTTTTTAACTACGCAGTTAGATGTACAACGTACATAATAAATATAGTAATAATAATAATAATAATAATAATACAGGTGGCATTTAAGAGTAGGGACATGGATATAAATATAACTATCTTAATGTTATGGGTAATAATGGTACAGAATAGATAATGCGCTTGCAAGTCCGAGCGACTTTTGAAGAAAACATAAATGAGAAATTGAGAAAAAATATACATATACATATACTATGTATATTATACATATATATGTGCAGCCGATTACTGAGTAATCTTGTGCAAGTATTTTCAAAGAAATTAGCGATTACTATTAATAGAGACTAGACGATGACGACAAAGACAAAGAAAGAAAGAAAGAGACAACATTAACTGCATTTTTGTTTCCAAGTAAATATGGAAATGATGTACAAGTGATAAATGGAAATGAGATCTCTCTCATTGGAAGAGATTGGAGTTTCTAGGGAAAACGAACTAATTCGAATGTATGACAAATTTTTCACATTTTACTAACGATAAGAAGAGACGACAGACGACACGGAAAATTATAACAACTGATAATGCGAACCTTGATTAAAATATTTTGTGTCATTAAAACGAAAAAAAATGAGTGTACACTGTGTACAGTGTTTGTAGATAAATTTGTGGGTGCTGTTAATTGTAAGAGTGTCAGAGTATCCCTATATTTGTGTACTGGAGAATTGAGACTTGAGAAACTATGGGTGTAAGGGACAATTAACAATCCAGTAGTTTAATTGTTTGAAACTCCTTCGAGTGTCATGTCTCGTCTCAAGTCTCAACTCGTGGAGTGTCCGATGACACCCAAAAATATTTGACTATATGACAGACGATAAACAGTGAGCTCATTCACGTGTGGGTGAGCACCACCACAAGTAAAGGGCCAAAGTCATTACTTCATTATAATTAGGGTTTTAACTTTTGACTGTGTAGTCAAGTGTGTCCGTCGTCCTCGTCTGTCGGTTCAATGGAAACCATTGTGGATTTTTAATGTTTCAAAATTCCATAGTCATATCATCCAAATCCTACATGGAAAAATACTTTTTGACATCGCTCCCCTCACTAAAACGATTTCATTCTCCCGTGTCCCAAGTCTCAAGTCAAAATACATATACAAATACAAATAGTTCAGAGCGTAAAACATGCTCAACGTAAAAACGTTAATTAGTGAGCTACTAAAAAACTGATTTTCATAAACAATATTGTCTTTTCCTCAATAAAATAACAGCTCCATTGAAGCTCTACCACCAGAGTACACTCCAAAAATACATAGAGATTAGTTAAAAACTCAAATTCTTTCAAGATATTCATAAAAATATAATTTACTGAAGGATAAACGAGGATCTCCTTTATTTCAATGAGTGAACGAAAGACAGAGAGAGAGAGAGAACAATTAGAAAATCCAATGGAGAAACTCAACCCTTTTGCCCCATTAAGGTTAGCACATTAGTGAGTTCCTTCATAAGAGACAAACCACACACACACACAAACACACACACGAAAAGTCTCAGATCTCACAGCTCTCTTTGCCATGATGATGTGGCCGTAGCTGTGGCGTGGACCAAAAACTCATTTATTATCATAAATGTATCACCGTTTCACCCTTTCAAGTCCCAATTCCAGTTTCTCTGTTCCAGTTCTCCTCTGTGAGTTTCTCCCCAATGCTGGCCGTACAACATTAACATTAACATCAACATCACAATTTATTTACTGTAATAATAATAACTCTCTGCTAGCTATGGAAAAAAAAATCTCTAGTCGTTTTCTCAACTGTATTCAGATGTGTGTGGAGAGCATGTAGGTATGTAGTAGTAAAAAGAGAAGCCGAAATGAATACTTTACTGTTGTACACATGGTCATCGTTACACACTTAGAAAAGGGCAACTAACTGCCGAGATCGTTATTATTATTGCCGTGTCCTCTTCTCTTCGCCTTTTCCCCTTCTTTTATGTACATCTGTGTATACACGCACACATTCACAGTGTCCATTTTTAACACACCAAGACAAAAAAGGGAAACAAACGACTATATCTGTTAGAGTTTAAAGATGCTCAAGTATCCATTTTATTGTATCTGTGCACTGTCTAAATGTCTACTGTACTGTCTAAACAGGATCATTCTAGAGCAATCACGTTCATTTAACAATAAAATCCACCATCAATGCATCTTTAACAAATCCTTAATGGTGTACCTAATGCGCATTCATCATGTATTTACTATGAGAGAAATATTTGTTATTTGAGAGAGTTTTTTTTCGTCCACTCTCATTTTTTTCATGTTATGTTAATTAACCATTAGAACAGTTTTAATTATAGGTACATAAAATGATTTCATTACTCCGTCTCCCTGCATCCAGTAGTTAATGTTAGAACAATTGAATGGCTATTAGGTCAAGCTATAACAAATGACCAATTTTTTTTATGGAATTCCAATGGGAAAAAAGAAAGCTATACTTTTACTGCTTGTTTGGCTTGACTTTTGCTGTATTACTGTTGGTCAAGCTTTAGCCGACTTTGACGCCGTTTTTTTTGTATTTTGTCTTGACCAACAGTAATACAATTGTGTGTACGTTTTTTTCTTGTGTTTGCTTAATTACCAATAAATTGGAAGATTTATCAGTAAAGCTTTTCATAACTATAAATATTAAAAAACGACTGAATTTAATGTTGATCCAGAAATCGTGCAGAGCTTTTAAAATTGAGCCTTATAGTTATACATAGTCTTTGAGTGTAAGGTAAGATTTGTTTTTAGCAATAGTAATGAGTAATTTGGTAAAAGGGTCATTATGGAAATGAGAGAACTTTTAGGGAAAGCCTTTCACATAGATAGTATACAAAGACAAAGTATTGAAAGTATAAAGGAGGTCGTTCAAAATTAAACACTTTGTCAGGAAAGAATAATATATATAATTATGACTTGTGACTCATCATGAGTTGGATTTTGAAACGGTTCTCACTTCTAACACAATGTTAAAACACTTTAATTAGGTGAGTATTGTAAATCAGTATGTATACATACCAAGTAGTTTACTGGCACTCATCGTTAGACTTGATAGAACGACTAAAGTCTCTCTTTGCCCACTTTTTGTGATTGTTTTTTTTTGTTTGTGTAAACTTGCAAGTTCCTCCACCTCCCTGAACTTTTCTAGTAGGTAACTAAATCTTCATCTTAATCCTAATTCCTAATCATAATCGAAGGTAATATGTGAAAGATTTTCCGATTGGAAATTGTGGATTGGAAAATTGCTCCTAATTTTTTTTCCTTCATCTTCTTCTCGGTGGCCTTTTCCCTGTAATTTTAATGCGTTTGTATATATGTAGGTTGAGGGTTGACGGGGCTACCCACGTAGCCTCGCCTGTAAAATTGTTGAATGTTTTGGCAATGCGTACATAGGAACAACTGACCAGTCACATGAACGTGTATATAATTTTATAATTTACAATTTACCCAAAGAGCAAAGTACAAGCAATAAAAAGCTGACACCTCAAGTAATCCAAGCATTAGTTCACACTGTACAAATCAAATCACGTAATGAGTCTATCAATGTGTTTTTCTTCCTTATAGTATATCTGTTCTGTACTACCTACACAGGATACAGAATGAGAATGGATGGATGAGAAATTGACTTTTTTTTGCTCCTTTACAGTAATAACGATGGACGGTTGAACAGAAGACCAAAAGACCAGAGGACGAGAGAGAGAGAGAGAGATGGAAAAAGTGCAATCTTTAATCTCAATGAGAGGGAGAGAGAGAGGGAGAGGGAAAAAAGAGGTTTTCTTTCTCTTCATCTAGCTTCCGAGTAGTCGACTGTCGAATGATTCATTTCATGAATAATGTGTGTGTGCCAAGTTGAAATTGACGGATAGACGTGGCAGTGGAATTTTTTCTCTTTCTCTCTCCAACGTCGTTCCTGTTTACCTGCCGTCAATCAAAACCAACTTGTGTGCTGACACCAGTTGAAGATTTGACCAGACTCAACTCATCATTGCAATTTTTCTTATACCTCCTGCTGAAATCCTCTCCGTTCATTATCCATCATGCAAATTGGAGAAACACTTTAATTTATTTGTGAGAGATTCCAAGATTTCCGACCATGGTGGTCGAGTTTTTGGTCACGGGTTATCACTTTTTATCTACATCTTCTCTTCTTCAAGTGACCAATCCAAGTAAATCAATTTCATCTTTAGTCATGTTTTTTCCTCTCTCTCTCGCTTTTCCTTCTCACATCAAATATCAAATCCATTCGATTTGATACATGCAGACACATGGAATCCGGATTATTTGAATTCCAACCATCTCAAGTAATTACGATTTCTTGTACCAATATCAACTCATGCACTTAAATTGTAATAAAATACAATAGTTTTTAATAATATTGCCTGGATGAGACGGCCGTGAATATCTTTCTTCTTCTATTCAATTCCCTTTTGATTCATACAGAAGGACTGAGAGCTCGGATAATGGATACAATATACGTATATAAATCTAATAGATAATTTGAAACTGAATACAGCGATTTATATTCAAGTCACTTTTCCTCTTTCCTCCTTTTTCCCTTTATGAAGACGGACACGGACACTGAGAAAAATAAAGAGATGTTCCATCTAATCAGGGGTAATCATAGCTTTTCACTTGCAAACGTCCGCATATTTATCCCCAGCTATATACTGGCCACTGCAAAACGAAATTATGGAAAAATTTAAAACTTTCAAAAAAAAAAAAAACAATGTTGCTTTTAGAAAACAAATTAATGATGTCGATTTAACAAGTCTTTCCTCTTTTGTACAGGTTTTTCGCATAGGTTTTTTGAAGTTGGTTTGGACTTTGACTTTGATAATAGAGTTTGCATGGAATTTTGTAATCTGTACTTCTTAAGGATGTGTAACAATAATAAATGATACAACATTCTTATCAAAATGATATCAAGCATTAAGAACCGGCACTTGACTCGACTTATTAGGAGAATTTTTTCGAGAGAGAGTTGTTTTGATTCTGTATCTGTATTAGTTTTAATTCGGTCATTGTCTTTAAGGAGGAGTTGATGGTTGGCCAAATTTAAGAAATTTTATAGGTTTATTGTTATTATTATTATTTATTATAGTACAAGATCTTCCAATATCTCTGGTTCTCGTATACTATTTGGATCTTGATTACGCATATTTGTAACGTTTCAAGTTTTAATCGCAAATCTTTCTACTCTATCTTGACTCAAACCTATATACCGACATCAAAGTCCGTTGTAATCGTAATTGTAAGTTCATACGTTTGGGTACATACGTGCGGGAAGTAATCATAATGATATATAATTCGATTAATGTAGTGTAGATTGCACAAAATTAAGGAAAGATGAGGCCTGCTGATGAGGCTTATAAACCAAAAACAATATCTGATATCGAGTTATATAAATTATTTATGTTGCAATTTGCAAGTACACTGAAAAATCGCAAAAAGATTTCATACATATATCTATATTTGTAGATAATGGCAAATGTAGAACGTCATACATAGGTCAAAGAATCAAAAAATCAATGAGAATAAAAAAATATGACATAATATGTATGGGGGAATGCGTATGTTTATACAAGAGAAGGTTACATAAACTTTAAGAAAAGATTCAAATAAGTCTCGAGTGTCAAAAAAGTCCCAAGTGTGTGTGTGCGCGAGTGGAGGAGAATGTGAAAGATTGAGAGAAGGAGTGAGAGAGAGAGAGAGAGAGAGAGAAACTGTCATGAAGTTGATTGATAGTACTCTGCGTCCCGGCATCCAATTATACAGTGGAAATGGACACATAATTGCTGAAGGAGCCCTGGAATAATCACTTGAAGAGTCTTTGACAGTACGATTACATCCAGAAGAACACCAACACCCACAGCCACAGCCCTACCCTAACACCCCAAAGGCTACTATATATATACAAATAAAAAAAGGTGATTTGATATACACCGACTGCAAGGAAACTATACCTTCATGATATACTAGTAGTAAAGTAATACACCTGCTTTGAATGCATCTATGCATTCTGATGATGATAATAATATTATTATTATAATACATTGAGGAAAAGCTCGACAAGTCAGAACCAGAAGCCAAATTTAAAGGAGTCAAAAGCTGATGAAGTAAAAGAGAGGAGCAGCTATAGCTTCCCTCATCATTACATCATCAGCATCTCTGCCAACTGATCAAGATCATGATCATCTCTCTCTCTCTTTCTTATGATCCTTTCACGCCCTCAAGACTCTCCCGGCACAATGCACTAAACAACAAGCACGTCCAGAGAATTTTCTTGTATCATATTACTCACAGAAAATATGGAGATATATACGACTGCATGACTTTATTTTATACAGCAATCTACAGGTACAGAGTATACATATATTATATTCGATTCTATTTTGTATGACATAATAGATGTGTAGACTATACCCGTAGTACACACGATACACACATGCTTTGCATGCATCAGTCGTAGTCCCAGTATTAAAATGCGGGATTCTGTTTCTGTGGGAAACAGATTTTTTTTGTGCTCAAGTATTTTTTTCTCATGCACTTGCTCACTGTCCTACGTATTAATCATACTTACGAGCGATTAGGAATTATGATGATAGTAGTAATGCGGGAGAGTATGTGAAAAGTATTTCATTGTATATGAAAGGAAAGGAAAAGACGAAGAAGAAGTAAGGCGATTAAAATTATAGAATATATTCTCAGCTCTCAGCATCTTGGCTAAATAATTTCACATTTCATCTTCATGTTCATATATGATCATGATCCAAACCCCACTGTAGAAAATATGGAATACACACAAGATAATATCAAACATTGCATGAGAGAGAAGATTGAAATCGGATATTTATAGATTGTATGTACATATCTGTGCGTGTGATATCAATGACGTTTAGTAGGAATGCTAATGTAATGAGTACCTACTAGTATTTTTGGCAGCTTGTTCATCAAGCTTGCAAGCTTGATGTATTATAGATTTTAGAATCAATGATGAGAGAGTAAAGGTAAAAGGTAAAAAGATAACAGCAGTGGTAGGTGGTAAAGTTTTTTCTAGGTTTTTTTGAAAAAAATAAAAATCAGTTCATGTAAGCCTTAAACTATAAGTAAGGGGAAAAGTCTAAATTATGATCGCCAGTGACGGTAATTGTTATTTCTGAGGAATAAACTTGTGTCAGTCACCATCCCGCCGTTCCACAGGCTATAATTTTCACAGGTTTGAGGCGATAATTGAGGATCAATTATCATAGTATTATGATCAGTCAGCTCAGTCTTCAAACTAAATCTTCAAATCTAATAAATCTTGAATGCCGTATCAATTCCATCATGAGATTGGTAAGAATCCCAAACAGTCAGATGGTTGAACAGGAATACAACTTCTATTTTTTTTCCTTTTTATAAACTATATACGTTCATTAAGTAACACTATACATGTCAAAGAACAGCACTAAACTATATGCATTTTATTATTCATCATTTGTAAATTTAAACGACTTTAATAGCTGTCTAGGTCTAGAGTCTAGCTAGAGTTTAACTGGCTTTATATTGCACATAATGTATATATTAAATGAGGATTTTTTGAGACTGGATCGATAGTATTCAAAAGGGGAAATTCCAAAAAAAAAGGAATTGAATCGACTCACAACTCAGTAGCAAGCAATTAATAGAGGATATAAAATATGTTATATAATAATAACTTGTTTCATCTACATTAGCAAGTTTTGAGAATCGCATCATCAGCTCTATTGAACATTTTACTCTATTTTAATTCTCAACATTTTCAAAGAGTAATTTTTTTTTGCATTCATTTCCCCAATATCTACAAATCTTGTTTATTACGTGATGTTGAACTGGATTTGATGAGTTTGTTTTTTTTTGTGTGTGTAAAATCCCATTGAAAACTTCTAACGATTCTAACGTGCGTTAGGCCTGCTTCATCAATGCATTATAATTCCAGTATTCATAGAATCATGGTAAAAGAGCCACATTCCATAATTATAAGTAATATGGATTAAGTAAATGCTATGCACCATAGACTACATACTTTTTTTTATAAGGAATCGAATAAACAGGAAAAAAGGTAGCGAAATTGCAAAAATGAAATGCAATTCACAAGTTGGATAGAAAAAACAAAGGGATGAAACCAACAAAATGTTTATAATGCACGTCTGTCTCTTTCTCTCATTCCCTCATTGGTCGTCGTTCCTTTGAAAAATTACAAGTTATGAATTATGAATGGCTCATGCGATTCCAATTGCTGTATAATTTGCTGCACATAAAATAAAAAAGACGACTGTGTCCAAAGTAGGAACAGATGGTCACCTGCTTCTGACTTTTGATCAATATATTTGCACTATAATTATCTCTGTTTTCCATGCAGGACGACAACAACAACAATAAGAACGAAAAAAAAAATCAAATCCTTTGCATTTTTGCATGATTATCATTCATCATCAAGCACATGTACCTACATATTAGAGTTCGTGTTCACTGCGGACTGTGGATATTACACTGAATAATTTCATGAATTGCAAATAATTTTATGATTATGATTCACTGAAACAAAATGTAATGGAGAGCCTGACTAGGAAAGATTTAAAAACTAAAATCCAGACATGGCGATTGCTCCCACTTTCAACTATATAGGTACTTGCCCAAAGTCTAAGCTATATAAGACATTAGTTTGCACAAATGTTTTATATTATCCTCGATTATCCATCGATAAATCGAAAATCAAATCTCTAATCCTAAATCCTATATAATACTGTACTTGATGAAATCAATGTATAATGTTTCGAGCAAAAAGTTGTCTTTAAACTTTAAACGTATACATTGTTCTCGTTTCAAAAATGCACAATGGTTATTTCCGATTGAAAACTCCCACCTGTAGTCAATCAATCGTCAAATTCATACGGTCCCTTTATCATTTTGATGTCTACACTACCTTGAAAAATCGCAAGATTCTATAGAATCTATAGAATTCCCGCAACGAAATTAAGAAAGGTAAAAATACAAAATGATTATCAAAATAGTACTTCAGTTTGTTTATACCTACGCTTGCACATTTATGTTGTTGTGCAACAAGTGCTTTTTTCAGGCGATACCACAGCGTGTGTACACACGTTGTACACCTCTTTATCTTTCTGGCTAGGTATATATAACATGAAATGATGATAGACTGGAATTAAATCTGCGGTGCTGTTCATCTATACAAGTACAGTATACATCTAGGGACTAGGATACTATAGGATTAAGAGTCTAAAAAACAGTCTAAAAAGTTAAAATTCTGTCTATAATTTAGTATTTTCAAGCTCAAGCTTACAAGGTTTGTGTAGTTTATAGTGTGGTTATACATGTCTTGAAAAGAAACACACTGTCCAATGACATCAAAATTTATTTTAAAATGACTAGCCAAAGAATAAAAGAAAGATAAAATATTATTGCCACAATAAATTATTATGCTCTTTTGATGATAATGATGGTGATCGGTAAGTACAGTCCATAGTCTTTCTAGTCTTGAAATGTGTAAAAAGGCATAACGTCAATGTAAACCACAGTCAGGAGTCAAGAGTAAAAAAACAAATGTCAGAAGTCAGAGGCATAATGCATTCATATATATATAATAATATTATTGTACAGAGAGACTTTAAAGAACTTTTATGTTTTTTAACAAGTTAATGCATGGATGCGGAAGTGTTTTTTTCAACGTCTTCTCTTCTTCTTCTTCCTAACAGTCCTGTCATAGTTTTAAGCCACATACTAATTCATAATTGCAGATATGATGACTGACAATGACTGCTAATGCCAACCAAACCTATGTAATATGATATCTTGTAGCAAAATAAATTTCCATAAATTTTACAGTGTTTTGTTGCCCTTTTGTTTGGTTGTTGTATTGGCTGAGTCCTGTGGTTGACTCTTCCCACAGTCTGTGTAGTTTGCGCACACTGTGTTTTAGCACTACCTTATATACTGTATACTGAATGACCAGCGACTACGTCTACAACCACGACCACTTGGTTGACCACCTCATTGTGGCTTTGGCCAATGAGAAGAATATAGAAAAAAAAGCATTCTTTCTTTCAGTTTCCCACATGCATTATTAATTGCAAAAAAAAAGGTATTAGGATTCATCTTCATTACCATAACTCAATGCTCAAGAAGAGGACGACGACAATAAAAAGTATGTACACATACAACAATGTTTAGTATAGTAAGAAATGAGATAGGTGTAACACAAAAATACAATAGACTATTAAAATGTCTACTTCAGTCTGTCACAGATTCCGATTGCGAACACAAAGCAAAGTCTACAAATACCAACACAAAGATCTAGCTTGACCAACTAAAAACAACAATGTGCACCACATTAGTCTCTTCTACAATATAGTATTTCCCTTTTCCTTTTCCTTCACAGTTGAGTTCGAGTGATTTTACACACCCTTTTATTCTCTTGTTTGCATACGTACACAATTAACAAAGGACAACTAAAATTTGTAACAATTATAGTATTAAATATATAGAGTTTGAACAAAGTTTGGCATTACTACGATTATTACCTATACTGTTGCATTACATTCTATATTGAAAGTCCTATGTATTACGAATGTGTAAGTCTATTATTATTTGTTGATACGTGTTTGTATAAAAAAATATTTGATAAAATATAAATGCATTCACTCAAAGTACAAGAAAACTTATGAGAACTTGACTCTATTCTCGAAAAAATAATAAATTAATACAGGATAGCTTACTTGTCGTTTTTGGTTACAGATCCTTGAAATAGTACAAGTTGAACCCATTATGTTGAAGTAGTTGCCGGAATGGTTGACTTGTCAGATTTTCGTTTTCGGACGATGATAGGCCCTTTTAAATGTCTCTGGAGATGAGCAACTAATCCCTTTTGATATACAAACGATCTTGGGACTCTACAAATTTTGCAGGCAAATCGTTTGGATTTTGGATTTGGAATGGGTGCAGAATCTGGACACTGTTTGTGTTCATCTGTCTTTGGGTTTTGAACAGGATCCGGATTTGAATTTTGCTCAGGTTCTTCAGTTCTCGGTTCTCCTTCCTTTTTGGATGATGCTGATGATGACCGTAGATGAATTTGGAAATGTCGGGTCAAATGTGCAGCAGAGTTATAAACTAGAATGGAATAAAGAGAAAAAGTTATTTATTTTATAACTATGAACTTTTTCCTTTCATTTACAAATGAGTGAAATGAGAATACACGTATATAGTATACATTATTATTAATTTTGTTTCTTCATGTATACCTTTGTCGCAAACGAGACACTTGTGTCTCTGAGCTGCCGGATCCTTGTGGACTTTTCGTTCATGCTGTCTCAGATCGGTCAACTTATTAAATACATCAGTACATTCTTTGCAAACATAAGTACGTTTCGATCTTGATCTCTTGGGTTTGACATTGGTCATGACAGTACTGTTATTCATTGATGTTGTTTTTTTTGTTGTTGGTATTTGGACTACCGCCTTCTCCATTTGTTTCTTATTCTTTTTGAGGACAAAACTAGGACCACAGGTTTTGCGATGCTTTCTCAAGCTTTCTTTTGATTCAAAATAGTCATGACATTTTCGACAGGACTGGAGCCCATCTCCCGTTTTTTTAGTAGGGTTCAGAGGAGCATGCACTTGATCATCATTATGATTACTCTTTTTATTCTTTTTCTTAGATTCGGGCACTTTGGGTCTTTTCATGAGCATTTCCAACTTTTTCTTCTGTTTTGGTTTCCGTTTTGGTTCAGCCTTTAACTTTGGTTTCGGAGTTTTATCTCTTTTAGCTCTTGATGAAGGCTTCAATACCACTTGATGACGCTGTAGTGGTAAAATAACATGCACTTGATTCGATTTACCTGTGAATTTTCCCAAATATACATGGTTTAATAATAAAACTTTTACTATCAAAGTTATGATGATTTGCTTTAGGATTACTAATATATTTAAACAAAATAATTAGATATTCAATCATTTTACCTGTAACGTCAATCCTTTTCTTGACTAAAGATGCTATATCTTCTGAGTCAATTTCCATTTTATCACTTTCTATCACATTACGTTTGACAGGCTTAGATTTTAGTTTGGTGGATTTAGGTTTGATTAATATACGTAGGGCAACTTGATTGTCCATTTTTTTATTTGACCTGTGAAAAAAAAAGAATTAATAATAATACTACATACATAATAATAATAATAATGGAAAATGACATTCCTAATCCAATAAATTCCAATGTCAACAAGTGACATTGCAACTGCAGTGCAATTATTGCACACAAATAAACATGACGATCGTTGTCTATATAGTTGGAAATAATATTTACCATTTACCTTCAAGCTCAATTAAATTTCGGATTAATATTAATTAGAAATCACAAAAGTTCATCGTTTTCACTTGAAAAGAAGACAGGTTCGGAAAAGATAAAACAAGAAAATTCAAGTCTTGTCATTTGAAATCTAAATTTAATGGCTCGACTCGGAGCATAATGCTCCGAGCATTGAGGATATTTAATAAATAAATGACTCATTTAATTGTGGTAAAAAAAGTCGAAAAAAACCTATTAATTAAAAAAATGACTTATTTTTAATTAAATTGTCTTACTTATAGGCACTAAATTGCATGTATAATTCATAATTAATTCAATGTAAGGATTTCTAATATATGTACAAAAAACCAGAGTACTCGTTATATTATATTTGAATGTGTGTAAAATAAATGTTTACGGACAATATTTCCAACAATAACTTTCAAGTTGAAAGTTTCAACAACAATAGCATGTACATGTACATGGTGACTGCGGGTGTTGCATTACAATGGGGGCTATGAATTATGGACTCTATACGATAATCCTCATTGTTGACTTTCTTGATCTTAAAGTGATGATGCGACGCTCTGGGAATAAGGAAAAATCGGAAGGCATAATAATAATAATATAAAACTCCATACAATACTTTACAATAAACAACAACAACAATAACGAAACAAGAATAAAAAAGAAACATTATGCAAATTTATGTACTTACCATTAAAAAGCCACCGACTTGGACAAGTTTTTGAAACCAAAAAGGCATATATGTATATATATATAAATATCTAAATGCCAAACGTGTGGGTATAAATATTATACCGAGGAACTGAAGATGAAGACAGAAGCAAGTGAAAAAGTGATGCCTATATGTACATGTACATGAATAACACATCTTTCTTGTCTTGCTTGATCTCTTGTGATTTTTTTTCAACCTTTGTCTATTCAGACATTGAATAAGGCAATACCGTGAGAAAGATGCAAAAAATGCTCATCTTTTCCTTGTCATTTTTTGCCTTTTTTCTTCGTACAGCAGCTACTTAGATACAATTACAATACTATTTTCTATATCTATATGAAAACGATATTGGTCGGGGACTATACATGAAATTAGCATACTGTAATTAATGCAACATGTTCACTCAACAGAAACTAAAAGTATTGAATTTTATAAACTTTGTACACATACTTACGATATATGGATATTTCCTCAAAGGGCAGGTACATAATTCAAGAAGTATTGCCGGAGATGTTTTCACCAACTGAATACTTCCGCATATATACTATTTTCACTGAAAACATTTCAGCATAAACAGTGCACTGCGGCTAATTCGTATTTTATAAGCAGATTGTACTTACGATTAGTGCTCACTATATTCTAACGATAAGTAGCTTCCATCTGTAATAGTTTCGATAAAAGTTGATATTAATTGTGCTTGTGCTTACGTAAGGGACAACAATAACTTACGTTATGTATGTTACATAATTTCGATGGACTCGTTCATTCGCCGGAAAAGAACCCCGTGTCTCCAGCTATTTTTCTGGAACTGAAACAACTCCTGGAGTTTCAAAGGCTTAGAAAATTCAAAAGATTTTTGTGGTCAAAGAGAGAGCTCCCTTTTTTGGCTAGCCGTCAAAAAACTCCTCTGTGGATTCTTTAACCTTTAAATTAAAATTAATTCTTTTCCTTTTTCACCTGTCAAAATTAATTATATTTTTAAGCTCACGAAGTCGTTCTTGTATTCAAGAACGCTCACAAATACACACACAATACTGTTTCTTTTTATATGACACTGACACTCCGTTGATCTCATTCCAATTTATTTGAACTTTCTGTTGTTATATATACTCTCAGATCTCAGATTTATGTATTTTGGAATCTCTTTGAATTTAAGCCAAGTTTTTCATATTTTTAACTCTTTTTTTGTTATTTTTGTGTGAGTCTTGTCACCTGTTCTCATTTAAAAGCTCTGTGTGTTTTCAGGCATTTGTATATAATGGTACTTTTTTAGCATATAGACAGGAGATTTTGATTTCTTCAACTCTCGTTATTGATTAAATACTGTATGTAACCAGCACAGGTTTTTTTGACAATTGACAATGTATCACATTCTTCTTCAAGTACAAATCATCTTGAAAGTCGTAGGAAATAAGAGTAATATACAAGACTGCTTTTAATGCAACAAGCAATGTGGCTTATCTCACTCGGATTTGGTTTCGGAAAAACAAGAAAAAACGCTGTAAAATGTTATCTCAAATTATTAATTTGGATAATCATCGTATCATTAGGTGATTAGTGGTGACTTTAATCATTTGTATATTAATTCATGATATATTGTTGAGTATAATGTCAAATTTTGATTGTTTCCATTTATATATGTATATATAGGTCTATATTGGTTTCTCAATCGAAATGGAAACACAAAAGACAATTTCCTTTGGACATTAGAAAATTATCGATGGGATTCAAATACTAATCAAAATCAACAACTGAATTATAATGTTGAGGATAGTGAAGGAAGCATTAGTAAAGGGCAGGAAATTGATGGGTCCACTAATTACAAGAAAGAAACGAAAACCACTTGGAAAGTCCCCAAGGAATTTGTGCAATTCAAGCCATCGGCACTGTCGAATGGTGATGATGAGACGGAAAGTGTTGGACAATCGTTTTTACATTCATCTATCACCAGGCTTTGTAACCCTCCAGAAAATATAATGATTGAAGATGAAAGTAATTTCTTCATTTTATATATTTACGTCTATATATACACATTTTGTAAATAAATATGTACTAATTGCTCGTAAAATATATATAGATTTACAAGTTCCGGAATTTAAATTGGATGCTCTTGTTATAATATTTCGACATGGCGATCGTGGTAATTCCCAATCACTTTTTTGGCCACTCAAAAGTGTACAGTGATTGTACAAAAATATAGTGAAAGGTTTTGTACATGTATTCTTCTTACTTTTTTCTATATAGGACCACTCTCTCATATTGGAAGTCAAAATTTCAATCTCTCCCTTATCAACTGTTCGTCAGATCATCCTGAATTTCAAAAGTTCTTCCGATTCAGTGATTCTATGCCGAAATTAGGAGGCTATAGCCAGTTCATTGGACCTTTTCATAGTTTTGCTAAAGTCCCCATAAACGGGCAATGTCATTTGGGTCAACTGTCTCAACTGGGTTCATGGCAACTACTGCAATTGGGGAAAATCTTAAGGGCAGCTTATCAAAACACTTTATTTAGCTCAACAAGTATTATTAATAACAATATTCAAGTCGCTGCGACAAATACTCAAAGTCATAATAATAATAATAATACATCACCTCATCATCAGCAAAATATGAATAACGTGTTGATGGGTGGCCATTCTCTTCAAAATATTAAAGTCATTGCCTACTCCACACGCTATCGTAGGACACTTCAGAGGTGACTTTTATATATTTACTATGAAAACATGAATAAGTAAATATGAAATTCCTATTTTCAAAATCAAAACAATTAAACTAATGAGTAATGCTTGTTTTTTTTATTTTTAAAAACAAAAGTTTAATCGCATTTCTCTACGGCCTTCTTGGACCAAAGTTGATTATTCCAAATGTGACGATCCGAGAAAGTCAAAGTATCACTTTTTGTTTCAACGATTGTTCCTGTCGTGCGGCTGATAGACTGAAAAAACTGGCAGCAAAGAAATATCATCCAAATCAGCAAGGTTAGTTAATATTTAATTGAAATGTATTTTTCAGTCTTCACTAATCTTTGCGTGCATATTTAAATGTAAGTATTTCATTGCCGTTAGTTTATTTATTTGTTTACTTATCCTTTTCACAGAAAAATCAGCAATGATAAGTTTAATAACTCAAATCAACTCGATATTAGGATCTGAAAAGACAAAAAAGTCAGGAACAACATTATTAGACCTTTTACTCCTTTACCCTTGTCATAAAGCACAGTTACCATGTCGAGAAGAAAAGGAAAATCGGAAACCACCCTTATTTATGGATAAATCAACCGAAGATTGTGTTCAAAATCAGGATATTTCTTCGCTTATTGGTTTACTACAAAAAGAAAATAATAGTCAAAAGAAAATTCCAGCAAATAGACAATTATCTTTATTGAGTTCGTACGGACTATTAAAGGAAATTGTCAATTTAGCCCTTAAAATGACTTCATCAACTCCATCCCCTCATAGTGGTAATATGAACAGCAATACAAACTCTGGAAGTGGTAGCAATAGCCCGTATAATACGAATACGAATAACAATAACAACTACAATAATTTCCACACTGGCAATACGAAAACGAAAGTTGCCGTATTTTCAGGTCACGACACGACACTAGTAAGTTAATTGTATATTATAATATTTTCTTGCACATTGTTTGTTATTGTTATTACAAGAACTGTGCAATTAATTCCATTTTCTTCTTTTTACAGCAAAGTCTCACTGGTGCTTTAGGAATGACTTCCGGTCATCCAGATATTCATCTTGTCCCTTATGCTTCACGACTTATTTTCGAATTTTATCGAAAAACCAATATTCCACCGAATTCAGCTCGAAAACATTTTTTCCGTGTTATTTATAATGGTCAAGCAGTCACACATTTAGTTCGTTTTTGTCAAAAGAATGATCGTGTAGTTTTAGTCAACAGTAGTGATAGTAAGTTGAAAGATATCAATACTAATACTAATCATAATAGCGAAAGTGCTAGCAGTAAAATGAATGATGACACTATAACCAAAAATCGTAATACACTTTGCCCTTTGGAGAATCTAGTCCGGTTCCTGCATGACCATTATTTTGAAAGCTTTGGTAACATTACGAATTTCAGGGACGCGTGTCAAAAGAAAAAGAAGAAACGGAAAAAGTAATCAGTTTTAGTTTTAGGTATGTACACCCGATTTATGCCTTACGTATAAGCAAATAAGCATTGACGCGCATTTACACTTAATATTCAAGGTAATACTACATATTCAATGACTGACGACGATATGAGCAATTAATTTTTTAATGTGTTCATTTTACTTTTTAAACGCGTGTATAGTAAATAACTGGTTTCGTCTTATTTAAATCACTCAACTCTGTATTCAACAGTTGACGTTTAACTATCGCTTAATTCAACGGTGCTTTGTGTTACTTTCTACTTATTATATACGTATACCTACAACTTATCGAATTTCTGTGATGACGATACAAAAGAATTTAACAAAAACGAAAAATACTCATTATTTCATTAGTTTGGATAAGCGTACTTGTTATTGTCGCTTGTATTTTTATTTTCCAATATATATATATTTAATAGCTTCCTGTACTCTTACAAAAGAGTTGCTATTATTTTTTTATTCCCCGTATTAATTAATTTTTAGATGATAAGGATTAACAATATCATTTGTTTATCATTACTTATTTTAATTATTTGTTATTTTTATTATTATTTCTAACATATTGGCTCACTACTCGTACATTACATAAGTATGTAGTTTTCATTTTTTTTAATAATAATAATATTTACAGTCTATTCAGAGTTTCGTGTTCATTTATCATTTATAACACCATTTCTAAATCACATTCACTACACACTTCTTAGTAAAATACCTAAGCAAGTAATCAAATCATTACCATACATGCATTGAAATTACATAAAATTTTAGATAGATGACTCAGTTTTAGCGATAAATTTCAACCAAAGATATTTTAGGAATATTCAAATAATTTAGCTTTTAGCCTTATATACTTTATAGCTCTTAAGCAGATGAGTGACAACAAAAATGACGTTATAATAAAAATATCAACTCGACAACTCAATTATATTTGATCTTAGTAGTTAAAATTACTAGTAGTAATTTACTACGCACATTTATGTATTTATTATATTCTCGCTCTCTTTCTCATGTTATTATTATTATTTTGTTGTCTGGAACAGATCCTGTTACACGTACTCATTGTTATATATATATTGTAGAATCTACAATGTAGATGATACTGAAGAATATTGCACTAAATCCTTATACTATGAAAACATGCTTACTTAAAACATATATGTCTTTACATGACGTATACAGTATCTCAACTGTATACTGATGTGTGACAATGAACAATTCAATTGTGACATTTGACTGAGCACAAATATATTGTATAATGCATAAAATAATCTGAAATAAAAATTTTCTCCTACAATTTGGCTTTCAACTGTTGAATTTCAACACGTAAACGTATATAAGCCTTTCTCAATTCATATAATATACCTACCTCTCACTATGTAAGCCTAAACAATGTAGATTCAATCTACTAGATTGTAGAATGTAATAATAATAATATGCAATTTTCAAAATCAGCTGGGTTATTTTGTATTTGTTGATGACTAGCGAGGCTTCATTTGTAAATTGTAAATCCAAGAAAATGTCATGCATGTCATACGTCTATTAAATAGATCCTACATAAAAATGTAATTTCACATTGTTTAGCGGTCACATCTTCGGTACTACTACTATAACATAGAGATATCAAATCTTCATTCACATAAATGCAAATAGTAGTTTGTTTTTCGACGTGTTTAAACTATACATACTTAAAATACTCTATACTATACAAAGTATACGATATGTCTCTATAGTTGGTCAATTCAACGATAAAAGAATAGAATTTGTCTTTTTCTAATAACAATATAACATCTATCGCGTACTGTACCAATAAATGATGTGATGAACTAGTTTATCGACAAGATCTCAAATGATTATAATAACAATCATTTGGAATTATATATATATATGGCAATGACAATGTTAGCGCTCGACAAAAATAATGCTTTTTTTAAAATATTCTATACGATACAATAGTTACATGACGTAAGTGGGAGTTGGAATTTTCCAATCAGTATCAGAGTTTGCTTTTACATTAAACAATCTTTTAGTAGTTCTACCAACCCATAAAAGAAGAGACTATTCACACTTTTCCATTTGAAAAACAAAAGACAAAAATTCACTTACAATCCTTAAATCTTAAAAATATTAGGCTTTTAAATCTTACAGATCCCTCATCAAAGTATATACATGTAGAACTTCTACGATAGAAGTATATTGCATTTGCAACATGCCGTTGAAATTTGCACTTCGTTAAATGCATCATGCGTATTGTACGTAAACTCAACCTTCTTTTTAAATTGAATTACTTTAAATGCCACCTCCAGTAGCGCCAGCTTGGCCAAGGACGATTCGTTTATAGTAGCCATTCATCTGTTCTAAAAAGATAAATGTCAGAACAGTATGCGGACCCAATCTGAAATTATAATGAAAGAGACTTTTACTAAACATTGTAAACATGTATGTATATATACAAAAAGTTGAAAAAGTATATATATTCAATATTAAACTGAAGACTGTGATCAAAATATATTTAATCATTTTTCTTTTCGTACCGTGCATAGTAGGGAGTAAAACCTTTCCATAAGGCAAAAAATCCTTCATTACGGATGACTTTAAGAAGAACATCCGCTGCTCCTTTATACTCTGGCTTTCCATCAGTTATTTTCATATTTTGAATCCTAGTTTTAGCAATATCAACAGGCATGGACGCTGCTGTTGTTATGAGACCAGATATCATACTAGCACAAAAATGTAGAAAGATTCCTTCACTGAAATAACCTAAAGCGTGATACAAAAACATATTTCATTACAACTGTATACATTGAAGTAGGTATATACTTTTCATTATGAATGCATGAAGAATTGGAAACATTATAATACAAGGATTTTATAAACTTTATATTCACCTGTTGTAACGAGTGATTGTTTAGCTTGAGAATATGAAGCAAGTTGAGCAGCGTTTACGACCATAGCTCTACCCATTGTTGGGATAGCTCCTCGCCAGCTGAAAAAGTTAATATTTTTAATGAATGCTTGATGTTCATTGTACAAAAGTAAATCAATTCAAGGAACATAATTAAATGTTACTCACAGTGTGGCAACTCCTTCTTCTTTAACAATACGCGCTAAAGCATTTACAACACTACTATAATTTCTTCGTTCAGCTAGAGGTAATCTTCCATCAGCCGTCATTCGAATCAACGCAACCTAAATTGATATGAAGAAATTTCGTGAATTACTATATTATGAATTATTACTATTAAAAAACTTAACTAAAAAATATACATGTTTACTTACATTGTTTATTTCCTATATATGTATATATAATGTTATAAAATGTTACTTTCTTACTTCAGCTGGTGTTCCAACAAATGCTCCGACAACTCCAGCAGCCATTCCCAACACTGCTTTTGTAAGGAAACCGGGTGGTTCACCATTAGGTCTATATATACATCATGTAATACAAAATGATAATTAATCAAAGTTGGCAATTATATAATTTCCGAATATGAGATTGACTAATGTCATTTTTTGGTCTTTGATTTTACCCAGAAAAGTTTTCAAAAAGCCATGTATAGATTCCCAAACGGGTAGTTGTATAGGTCGCCTGTCGGAGAAGACCTGCTGACAAGCCCGAGTACATGGCCACGATTCCTTCATTCCTCAGAATCCCCTGAATTGCATGAAATGAAGTCTTGTACTCCTTCTTTCCTCCTCCAGCTCCACTTAACTGCATTCGGTTCTTCACTAAATCCAGTGGTTGAACAAAACAAGTGGCACCCATTCTAAATAAATGTAAGAAAGAATTCATCAAAATCTTATATATTCAAGCTTAATTAAATGTGACGATTTACGCAGCTCCGTAATACATCATGTGTGATGTGATACATATAATTGATATAATAATATAATTGCATCATCATATTATAGCATTTATCATCATAAAGGAAATACTTACCCTGATAGGCCACCAAATAAAAATTTAATTGCATTTGGAATAGATGCAGGAGCTTCTGGTGCTCCACTGCCTGATTTTTGACTCATTTTTGACTGTTTCTGTTTGTCCAAAAATTATAGACACACTTTTGAATTTTGGAGTTATATATATGTACTTGTATACACCGACGGCTATCAATCCTGTCTGTCTTTCGATAAGGAAACTACAAACTTAGCAAATTTTAAACCTACTTTAGTTAATCTTCAATCTTCACTTCGATATATCCTAATATTCCTAATTTCAATTTATTACACACATTGAACGAGCACGTGATGGCGGCAGATTACCTTGAGACCTCGTGATTCGACTGTAGCGAAATTCGGATTCCCTGACAAACTTCCAAAAAGCGTGTGGAGAATTATTCTCCGAGAATAATTTAATTTATTTAACTATTTCAAAATGGGCTGTACATTCAACAATAACAATTGCATTGTTGTTTAAAGGACGAAGAAGAAGCAGCTTTATTACCAGTCATCATTATATACAGCGGAATTCCTTGTTTTGAAAATATTTTGTTCAATCAAATGAGAAGAAAAAAAATGTACAATTTATTGCATTTGGGTATTGGTTGTTCATGATTTACATAGACAAGGTTTAATTTATAATTATCGGGGAACGGCAACAGAAGATGTTAATGGAGCCATAAAGATAGAGATTCATTCATGTACATTTGGGTATATACATTTTAAGCTCATTTGTATTCAAAACTATACTTATCTAAAGGCATTTATTTACGTTGCGGTTGAGAGGATTAACATTTTATTTTTTGTATGTTATTTATTGAAGTTTGGCTGGTGGAGCGGTTGAGGAGGGAACTATCCACTATCATGCGCTCCTTTTCCAGAAAAAAGATCAGGCCAGGAGAAATCGTCATCAACATTCGCTCTCCCTTTTGCTATTCTCATCGCCATCCAGCAAGACGTGCTCCTCTCATCTGCCAGCCTTTATTCGGTAAGTATTCATTTTTTTTATAATGTATAGAAATTATCGCTAATTAAGCTTATGACGCGAGTAGGCAATCCTCAACGTGTTCAGTTAGTCAATTAAATGATATTTCCTTGCACAACGGTCAATTTATATAGTTTTTAAAACCGAATTTTGATTCAACTGTGTAAAATATTTACGTAAAATATTGAACGAGTGCAAGGACAATCCAAGGGCAAGATGGTTGACTTGACTATTTATATAAATAGGTGTGCCAACTTTTGGAAAAATAAGAATAACTTATAATTATAATGTTCCAACTATAGGCTAACCGGCGATAACCAACTAGCTGTTTCATTTACATACATTATGTACGTATACGTGTATTGAGTAGAGATAAGTACATTTTTGTCTTAGTTTTCAAAACTGACGTAATGACACTCGTCAGAGCCAGTCAGAGGATTTACACACGCTACTATTCTATATTATGTATATTAAATATGATAAACCGGCCTATTTGCCGTATTTTATTGAGTTATCAATAAAGTACCTTTCCGATGGCCTACATTAAAATCTTGAGTCATGGGAATTCCTTTGATTTTCATTTCATATGAAATTATTCTTCGGAATCATAAGAGTCAAGACACAAAATTATGATGAAATTATGTATACAATTACAATTTATATGTTCAGTCTAGCATGCAATTTTTTATTTTTCCCCTTTTTACATATATTTTTAGAGTCGTAAAGGACCTTGATTTTGTTTGTTGAAGAACCAGAAACAAATCCCCGTAATCTATTAAAATGGCCAAAATCGGAATCAATGGGTTCGGCCGTATCGGTCGTCTGGTGTTGAGAGCTGCAATTGAGAAAGGCGCAGATGTAAGTGCTATTCATCATGCTTTTCTAGACTACATATTATGAATTACATGTTCACTATGGGTGTCATGTTTCCACAGCCTATAAAAATTTATTATTCAATATTATTAACATAATATGTATATTTTTTGTAACAAAAACACTAAAATATGATACAGGTCGTGGCTGTGAATGATCCCTTCATTTCATTGGAGTACATGGTTTACATGTTCAAGTATGACTCTACCCATGGCCCACACAAAGGAGATATTAAGGCTGAGGATGGATTCCTTGTAGTTAATGGTAAGACAAGATTTTTGTCACCCTTTTTGTGTGTAGATAAGTACATATCGTTATTATTATTATTATTATTACATATTTATTTGCGGCCTATTTGCCGTATTTTATTGACTGATCAATAAAGTACCTTTCCGATGGCCAATATCAAAATCTTGAGTCATGGGGATTCCTTAGGCTTTAATTATTATTCTTTGGAATCATAAGAGTCGAGACACATTTTTGTACATGAATTAACTCATTGTAATCGCCTCTACACAGTTGGAACTCCATACTAATTGTCTTTATTTTCTTTTGTATGTAGGTAAGAAGATTCAAGTATTTCAAGAGCGTGACCCCAAAGCCATTCCATGTAAGTGATTTATTCATTTTGATAAGTTATATGTAGCATTAACAGTAATTTTAAAGTTATTATTTGAAATAGTAAAGATGTGCAGATGTGATAATTTATCGTATTATATTATAATATGTGTAAGCGTAGGTGAAAAGACCCTTATGGGTGTTCTATAATGAATATACTTAAAATATTTCTTTGTTTCACAGGGGGAAAAGCTGGTGCGGATGTCGTTGTAGAGTCAACTGGAGTTTTCACCACAATCGAGAAAGCCTCGGCTCATTTGGAAGGAGGTGCCAAGCGAGTAGTTATCTCAGCACCATCGGCCGATGCTCCTATGATCGTAAAAAAATTCCCCCTATAACAATAAAAATTTATCTTTATATTGAAATTATTGAATTATATTCATTTCAGTATAATATTAAATATTTGTTCAACACTGAAATGTATTACAGGTCATGGGAGTCAATGAAGAAACATACACTGCATCAGATAAAGTCATCTCCAATGCTTCCTGCACCACCAACTGCTTGGCTCCTCTTGCCAAAGTTATCAACGACAATTTCGTAAGAATGGCAAAATTGAATCAGTATTTACTTGATTATTCTTATGCGTCTTGAATTTTTTCAAAAGCACTTGTATATTAAGTGATGTTTAACATTTCTCTTTTACTTTCTTTCCAAGGGTATTGTTGAAGGTCTTATGACCACAGTTCATGCTATTACTGCCACACAAAAGACCGTCGATGGTCCATCTGGAAAAGTAAATTGAAATTAATACAAAAAATTGTAAACAGTTGAAGAGAAAGAAAATAGAGAAAAGAATTTAATGTGATATTTTGGTATGGAATAGTTGTGGCGTGATGGACGTGGAGCTGCACAAAATGTTATCCCAGCTGCAAGTAAGTAAAAAATGACCTAATGATAGGAAATGTATACTTAATATCTATCAAAGTAAACTTTATCGGAATGTGCTCATAATGTACATAGATAGTAATAGATAGGCATACTTTAATCATTCAATATTTTGTGTTTTTAGCTGGAGCTGCCAAGGCTGTCGGTAAAGTCATCCCAGCATTGAACGGAAAATTGACCGGTATGGCTTTCCGTGTCCCAGTTCATGATGTCTCTGTCGTAGATTTGACTGTCAAGTAAGCAAATGAAGAAAATTGACCAAAATTACATCAAGTGCGTTCGTATTTTGGGATATTTTAATAATCAAACTTCTTTTCGTGCTCTACTTAGGTTGGCCAAACCTGCCACATATGATGAGATCAAACAAAAGGTGAAGGAAGCATCTGAGGGATCCATGAAGGGCATCTTGGGCTACACTGAAGACGAAGTTGTATCATCAGACTTTATCGGAGACACAAGTAAAATTTTCATTTAATTTACATATTTTTGGTATTTCACAAGTTGCTTATAATATTGCATTTATTTAGTTAAAAAATTGAATCATTCTATGTTATTGTTTTCATTATAGGATCTTCAATCTTTGATGCTGCTGCTGGAATCCAGTTGAACCCAACTTTTGTGAAACTCATTTCTTGGTACGACAATGAATACGGTTACTCATGCCGTGTTATTGATCTCATCCAATACACCCAAAGCAGACAATAAATAAGCAAAACTATAACCATAAGAAAAAACAATAACTTGTCAATCTGAAGATGAATAAATCTGCAAGATCAACATCAGTACCAAAATTGGGTCAACATTCTATTTTACTTATAAATAATATCACGGCGATGTAAAAGATAATAATGCAAAAACAAAACATCAAAAGTTATAGATAGCATTTTTTTGTTTAGTCTCATAAACACAGCCAGATAAAAAAATATTATTACGTATATTTGAAAAAAACAAAAACACTTTTCTAGAAAGTGATGTGATCAACAAAATGAGAAGGAAATGCTATCGACATAATAGAAAGCGTATATCTGTTAATCTATATTATATGTACACCAATTACATATGGAAAGAGGGAGAATCCAGAGCAAACAAATCGAATTTAATGTCATTGTAAAATTATCAGGAAGAAGGATGATTATTATAATTGTTATTCGTAGTCGACAACAAGGAGAAACAAGATAATAATTAAATTAAGTTATATTGCTGTGAAGGCGAAAAATGCAACTTATATAATGAAACTCTACCAAATATCTAAAGATTTAAAACTTTAAAAAGAAAACTGTAAAAATAATAATAATAATATTTTTAGAGTTCAGTGTTAAAGTATTTAGAAGAAAAAGATGCAGTCATAAGATCGACGGAAGGAGGTTATGAGAGCATGATATAAAAGCATTATGTAATCAAATCATTGTTGTTGACCTCTAATAATAATAATATAATTATTATATTATAATGGAAATTAAAAAGGATTTCCGTAGACTCATGAAATCTCAATGAAAAATTGATTGTATATTTATTTCATTTTGTCATCAAAAAAAAATACGCGCATCGAATATCATTTCAATGATATCGTCATACCACGCCGCCGCATTCTCACTGTGACTGCTTTGTTTTGTTTTGTTCCGAGTTGCATTTTTTTTTTTTTGTCGTGAAGACAGAATTACGTATCTAATGATTTAAAGTCATTTTGAGTAATTTTAAACAAGATTTTGGATTAAAATAGTTGATTTGTGTGGACGTTGTGGCTATACAATTTAGAAATATACAGGGAAATCGAATTCGTAACGAGTTATTCGTTTGAGCAACAAGTTTATTACAGTACCATTGTTGTTCAGTCTAGTATGTCGAATGTTTTTCTAATAATTGTGGTCTATTTATTACAATAATTCAACATTTATATATAGTTCAAAAATGAGTCAGACGGAGGAGGTCATGGAGTTAGATGACGGGGAATTACCTCCAGATGAAGAAGAAGTGTAAGTAATTTTAACAATATCAAATAATATATGTAAGTATGTATAAATTTTTTATGCGTAGTTACATAGCGTGATTTTTTTTGTATTCACCGTGATAATAATTTATCAATTAAGATTATTTAAGATTCAGATTGACGTGATTTTGTATATATATACTACTCAGTTTCTTTGTGTATATATAGACCTCTCGATATGTCGATAAAATCCACATCGAGTCAAGACAGTGAAAATGGAAAAACCCTTGCTATATCTACTAATACTGAAAGGAGGGCTGCTCGATTTGAAGATGTACTTCCGGTTGAAGTTAAAGCATTTTTAAATGAAACCAAGAATAAGTGAGAACAATATAATACATATAAAATTAAAGTATCTATTTTTTTATAATTACAATAATTTCATTTCTTTTAATCATACATATACATGTATGTATACATGAAATATGGAAGAATTGCAATGTTATTCATTTTCTATATATTTTAATTATTTTAAATATACTTTTTTTAGGAGATCAGCAGTCGCATCGGATGTTTTATTGCAGTGCGACAAAAAGAAAATACCAAGTCACAAAAAATTACTGTCTGGCTACTCTAACTATTTCAAAACGGCATTTTTAAGTGCGAACCAGATGACAAACAAATCCAGCGGTTTACCCTTGCAGATTCTGAAAATGTCGGATTCTTCACTTCTGTCAGTCCTCGTAAAGTAAGAGTGAAAAAAAACTTGATTTATATCTGTATTTTTAAACTTATAAGTATATACAGTCGGTTCATAAACTTTATACGTTTTTGTGAATTTATTGGCTCCGCCTACAGAAAAAGTTTTTCCTTGCAGAGTTCCTTGCTGCATACATAAGTGCAAATGGAATCTCGCCATCTTGTGCCATCTTTTCGCACTTG